>ML806407.1:24398-63138 GCA_009831015.1 Picea engelmannii
AAAAACACTTGACAGATTGTAGAATTTTCTTTTACTTTTGCAACATTGAGAAATGGGCGTCACAATGAGACATTGCAAAATTTTCATCGCAATGAGATGCTAGGAAATGTTCGTCACATTGCGATGTTGAGAAATGTTCATCACAATGCAACATTAGGAAATGTTTGTCACATTGTGACGCTAGGAAATGTTAGTCACAATGAGACATTGCAGCATTGGAAAATGTTCTTCGCAATGAAACATTGGAAAATGTTTGTCACAGTGAGATGCTAGATAATGTTTGTCACATTACGAAGTTGGGAAATGCCTATGACTATGCTATGTTGGGAAATGTTTTTCACATTGCGACATTGCGAAATGTTTGTCAGAAAGAGACATTGAGAAATGTTCATCACAATGTGACATTTTGAAATGTTTGACACTTTGCGACAGTGTGAAATGTTCATCACAATTCGACTTTGGGAAATGTTTGTCACAATGTGATGTTGGGGAATGTTCATCACAATGCAACATTGGAAAATGTTCAACACATTGTGACGTTGGGAATGTTCATCACAATATGAATGATCCAGATTTTATGAGAAAAATGAAATGAATACAGATTATTAACAGGTGCTTAACACAAAATAACAAAGATATAGTAAAATTGGTTTTCTATTCAATAACGAAATAAGCTGAAACTATAAAATGTAGCGGAAACAAGCTTGCTGGAATGGTGGCGACCTATCTCTGAGTAGAGATGTGACGGCAGCATGCATTCGCAAGAAGAAGGTTACAATGAGGCTCTCAAGGCCTTTTTACAATAAGAAAGAATGCCAAAAACCCTAGGCATCCAAAAACCTAACCCTAGGAGATGAAGTGCCAAAAGTCATGTGGGCCCCGTTTGGGTAAGTTAGTACATCAACTTCCCAGGGTCGTAACTTTTGCATACGATCTCTGTTTCAGGCGTGTGATAGCCCGTTGGAAAGGTATCATTGAGGAGATTAATTTTTGGGGCTCAATAATTCCTTCTTCTATCATTGATGAGATCGATACCGAAAAACCTTCATTTAGGCCCTCAAAATGACCCCAAAAGTTAAAACTGCTAAAAATAGTAAATTGCCAAAATTGTCAGAAAACTATTTTGAGCCAGTTGGAAAAGGTGGGTGGCCACTGATATCCATATGGATCAATCCTCCCTCCTTAGGAAGAAATGGTCTCCATTTCATTGAGGTCCCCCATTAGATGAGGAAATTTCTGATGAATTTGGCCCCGGGTGAGCCACTTGCCTTGGCGCAGGAGTTGCCCTGCTTTGACAACTCGATAAAGCTAGATCCTTTGTTGTTGAGTGCCCTTGATATATCTTTCCACAATCTAATCATTGGATGCATGTTGTATGCAGTCGGGGTTGAGCTCTATTGATGTTAGTTGTTCACCTACTTCTGAGGTGTCCAATAATGGTGGGAAATAAGGGTGAAGGAGATCCACGTTGAACACTGGGTGCAAGCCAAGGAAAGGAGGAATGTTGAGCTCAAAATAATTATCCCCCATGGGCTTGGTGATAGTGTATGGTCCATAATGGAGTGGGTGAAGCTTCCAATGGGGTCCTATAAGGAATTCTTTCTACAAGTGCAACCAAACTTTGTCGCCCACCTGAAACTTATGTGGCACCCGATGTTGATCATGGCGTTGTTTGTACTTGTCATTGGACTTTTGTAGGATATCCTGAACCTGTTGGCAGATGTACTGGATCCGCTCAATGAACTGGGTGGCTTTGTCATCTTTAGTTGGAGCAGGAGATGAGTCAGTTGAGGTGACCGCAAGGGGAAGTGCAACATCTATGGGACCCAATGGTTGGAATCCCAACCCCACTTAAAAGAGGTTGTGGCCTGTTGAGCTATGCAAGGCTCGATTGTAGCTATGTTGGACATAGGGAAGGCTCTCATCCCATGTGTGAGGGTGATGTGAATTATACATGCAAAGGATATGCACAATCATTCGATTTACAACTTCGGTTTGGCCATTTGTCTAGGGGTGGAAGGTTGTGGATTTGGTGAGCTTGGTGTCCAGCAGTGACCAAAGGCTCGACCAGAATGTGCTAAGAAATCGACTATCCCAATCTGAGACAATGGTTTGTGGGATTCCAAAATGTACCCAGACTTGTTCAAAGAAGAGCTTGGCAGTGGCTTCTGTTGTGATGGTCTTCTTGTAGGCAACTAGAATCGCCATCTTAGAAAAGAGATCAACAACCACAAAAACACAGTCATTTCCCCGCTTGGTGGATGGGAGTCATGACATGTAGTCCATTGAGATTAATTTCCATGGCCTGTCAGGAGTAGGAAGAGGGGTGTACAGGCCTTGTTTCTTAGTGGTCGATTTGGAAATAGCACAGGTAGTGTAAGACCTGATATACTTTTCGACCTCCTATCAAAGTTTCGGCCAGTAGAAATGTTTTTGTAGCATCGCCACTGTCTTTTTGACGCTGAAGTGTCCTACCACCTGAATATAGTGGGCTTCCCATATCAGCTTCGCTTGCTCACTTGATGGAACATAGATATGGCCCAGATGACACAACAACCCATCCTGAAGATGGAAATTATTGACAACTGCATTTGCACCCAACATTTGGTAGGTGGTGGTGAAGTCAGGGTTTGTCTCATAGAGTTGGGGCCATCTAGATGTCTCATGGACACAAGAGTCTAGCACCATGGTGAGTGTTGTGACTGGCGGTCTACTGAGGTAATCAATGACGCGATTGGTGCTTCCTGTTTTATACTTGATGTTGAAGTGGAATTGCTGCAAGTATGTGGACCACTTTTGATGGCAGTCATTCTGCAATTTTCCCTGTGTCTGCATGAACTACGGTGGCTTATGATCAGTGTGGATGACTATCTCCTTCCCAAGAATGTAATGTCTCCACTGGCAGCATGCTTTCAAAATGGAGTACATTTCTTTGTCGTAAGTAGGGTACTTACGGACAGTATCTGATAATGTCTCACTATGATAGGCCATGGGGTGGCCATGCTGAGTGAGAACAGAGCCCACAACATATTTTAAAGCATCTATCTCGATCTCCAAGGGATGTTGCAGGTATGGTAGTGAAAGTACTGGGGTTGAGCACAAGCACTGCTTTAAATCATCGAATGCTTATTGTTGGGACCAGCCCCACGCAAATTTTTTCTTACCACCACCCCTGTTTATTTGGCTGAGGGCCCATGCAATATGGGAGAAACCCAACATGAACCTGCGGTAGAAATTAACAAGTCCCAAGAAGTTTCGAAGCTCAGTGAGTGTTGTTGGGGCTGGCCAGTCATGGATGACTTGGATCTTGGTTGGATCCACATGTACGCCATGATGATCATTGATGTAGCCTAGGTAATGGACCTTGTCCATGTCGAAGGATAATTTTTCTAGGTTGGCGTATAGCTTGTGCTGCCGCAGGGTGTGCAGAACCTGCTGAATATGCTACAAGTTTTCGACCCAAGTCTTGCTGTAAATTAGAATGTCGTCCAGATACACCACTACAAAATTATTGGTAAATGGTTGCAGGATATCATCCATAATCCTCATGAAAGTGGCTGGAGCATTTGTTAAACCAAAGGGCATGACCAACCATTCAAAAATTCCTTCCTTTGAATTGAAGGCGGTCTTCCATACATTTGTCTATTCTATCGGGACCTGGTGGTATCCAGACTTCAAATCAATCTTACTGAAGTATTTGCCCCCCATGAGTTGATCAAGGAGTTCATCGATTTGGGGAATTGGGTACTGGTTTCTGACAATGATTTTATTCAGAGCCCGATAATCAATACAAAGTCGTTAGGTTCCATCTTTCTTTTGTACCAGCACGATTGGGCTCCCACAAGGTGATGAGCTGGGGCAGATGTGTCCCTTCTGGATTAGTTCTTGGATCTGTCACTTGATCTCCTCATTCTTTAATAAAGAGTGACCATAGACTGGCCCATTGGCTAGTGGTGCGTCGGGGGTCAGATCGATGGGGTGCTTGACTTGACAGTGTAGAGGTACCCCTGTAGGTGAGGAGAAGATATATGAGTATTCTTCCATGACCTTATCTACTTACTTCTACTGTGTGGAGAGTTCAGCCATAGAGACCCTGGATGTGGCTGTGATATTTCGCTTATTCTGAGAGAGAATCACGAAGAAGACAAACTTTTCCATCTGAGAGATGATCTTCCTGCATTGCTTAGCAGAGATCAAGGAAATAACACTAGGTGGGACTGCCTCGGGTATCCTGTACAATTCCCTGTTCAAAGTAATAATAACACTACGAGGCCTAGACTCATATATAGCATGATGTTTCAAAAAATAAAGTTGGCCCAAAAGAACATCACAAACTTCGAGCGGAGAAACATCACACAATACCTCGTCTTTGAAGGCCTTGATGTCGTATGATAGTCGACACTGTTGGCTGACACAGAGATCGCTTCCTTGGAAGAGCCATCCAATGGTGTACGGTTGTATCAATGATGAAGTGCAGCGGGGTGCCTTTTACTTACATCTTTGAATGGAAGAGGAGCTCTCCTTCTTCTGGCTCATTTGGTTCACCAGGCTAGAGCTTGGTGGTAGAAAAGGTGGCACTGGGTTCCACGTCAATGATTCGTCTTCCCCTTTCTAGTTCTGTCTCAGAGTCTGAATCCGCATTTGATTCAGAGGCTTTCACTTCGGCCACCAATGACTGCTTTGAGCGACAGTGAGTAGTGTTATGCCAAGGGCTCTTATGGAAGTCACACCACTTCCCGGTATCTTTATTTGTCTTTCCAGTGTCCTTCTTTTCTTGCGGCTTGTACTAGTTGTCCTGATACTATCAATCTTTGCTCTGTCCTTTTTTCGGTGGGTTGGGTCTGCCCTTTCCTGGCTTTTGTTGTGAGGGGTTCTTTTCGCATCTTTTTTTTGAGCTTCTACTCAATTTTAACGGCATATCGGTAGGTCGTGCCCAAGGATGAGATGTCCAGAAATTCCATTTTGGTCTGGATGTATATATGTAGAGCACCACGATACTTGAGCACCAGATGTCTCTCTGAATCTTTGATACCCAACTTGGTGTGCAAGGTATGAAAGATATTTGTGAAATCTGGCACTGCTTGGTCTCTTTCTTACCGCAGTGTGGTCCATCTGGTATACAGATCATCATAACTTCCGACAGGGTAGTATTGTTCCTTAATAGAATCCCTAAAGGATTCATAGGTGGCCATGACTGAAAATAATGAGGTTTCCTCTATTTCCTTTTGCTCACAGAAAGTTTCCCACCAATCTTTGACATGGGGAACGACTTTGAGGAGCGCAAAAGTAATCTTTTCTCTATTCGAAAATTTATGAACAAAAAAATACCCGTCTAGTAGATTCAACCACTTGTCTACAACATCTATTCCTATCTGACCTTCAAATATAGGAATATAAAATTTTATTTGTACCTTGAGGGGGGCGACGCCTCCGTTCGAAGAAGATGCATCGCCTGTTGGTAGTTGTCGAAGGATTTGTGCGAAACTATCCATCATCTCGTTCCTCTGTTATGTGAGGGATTCCTCAATCAACAATTTGAAAGGATCTCATATCCCATCATATTTATTTTCTCTTACCATGGAAGGTTTCTTGGGCGTGTGAGAGCTTCTATCCTCAAGAGAAACAAGCTCGAGACCCAACTCTTTGTACTTTGACCTCATTGGGGACATGCATTAAGACGACAAGGAGTAGACCGCTCTGATACCATTGATTCAGATTTTATGAGTAGAACAAAATGGATACAGATTATTAACAGGTGCTTAACACAAAATAACAAAGATACAGTAAAACTGGTTTTCTATTCAATAACAAAATAGGTTGAAACTGTAAAATGCAGTGGAAATAAGTTTGCTGGAATGGTGGTGGCTTATCTCTGAGAAGAGATGTGACGGCAGCATGCATTTGCAAGAAGAAGGTTACAATGAGGCTCTAAAGTCCTTTTTACAATAAGAAATAATGCTAAAAACCCTAGGCATCCAAAAAACTAACCCTAGGAGATGAAGCGCCAAAAGTCATGTGGGCCCCGTTTGGGTAAGTTAGTACATCAACTTCTCGGGGTCGTAACTTTTGCATACAATCTCTGTTTTAGCCGTGTGATAGCTCGTTGGAAAAGTATCGTCGAGGAGATTAATTTTGGGGGATCAATTATTCCTTCAAAAATAATTGATGAGATTGATAACTAAAAACCTTCATTTAGGCCCTCAAAATGGGCTCGAAAGTTAAAACTGCTAAAAATAGTAAATTGCCAAAATTGTCAGAAAACTATTTTGAGCCAGTTGGAAAAGGTGGGTGGCCACTGATATCCATATGGATCAATCCTTCCTACTTAGGAAGCAATCGTATCCATTGCATTGAGTTCCCCCATTAGATGAGGAAATTTCTGTTGAATTTGGCCCCGGTTGAGCCACTTGCCTTGGTGCAGGAGATGCCCTACTTTGACGACTCGATAAAGATGGATCCTTTGTTGTTGAGTGTCCTTGATCTTTCTGTCCACAATATGATCATTGGATTCATGTTGTATGCATTCAAGGTTGAGCTTTGTTGGTGTCAGTTGTTCTGCTACTTCTGAGGTGTCCAATAATGGTGGGAAATAAGGGCGAAGAAGATCCACATTGAACACTGGGTTTAGGCAAAGGAAAGGAGGAATGTTGAACTCAAAATAATTATCCCCCATGGCATTGGTGATATTGTAAGGTCCATAATAGAGTGGGTGAATCTTCCAATGGGGTCCTCTAAGGCATTCTTTCTACAAGTGCAACCAAACTTTGTCACCCACCTGAAACTTATGCGGCACCTGATGTTTATCATGGAACTGTTTGTACTTGTCATTGGACTTCTATAGGTTATCCTGAACCTGTTGGAAGATGTGCTGGATCCACTCAATGAACCAAGTGGCTTTGTTAGCTTCAGTTGGAGCAGGAGATGAGTCAGTAGAGGTGACCGCAAGGGGAAGCGCAACATCTATGGGTCCCAATGGCTGGAATACCAACCCCACTTAAAAGGGGTTGTGGCCAGTTGAGCTATGCAAGGCTCAGTTGTAGTGATGTTGGACATAGGGAATGCTCTCATCCCATGTGCGAGGGTTCTTTGAATTATACATGTGAAGGATATGCACAATCATTCGATTTACAACCTCGGTTTGGCCATCTGTCTAGGGGTGGAAGGCCATGGATTTGGTGAGCTTGGTGTCTAGCAGTTCCCAGAGGCTTAACCAGAATGTGTTGAGAAATCGACTATCCCAATCTGAGACAATGGTTTTTGGGATTCCAAAATGTACCCAGACTAGTTCAAAGAAGAGCTTGGCAGTGGCCTCTGCTATGATGGTCTTCTTGCAGGCAACCAAAATCACCATCTTAGAAAAGCAATCAACAACCACAAAAACATAATCATTTCCCCGCTTGGTGGATGGGAGGCCCGACATGTAGTCCATTGAGATGGATTCACATGGCATGTTAGGAGTAGGAAGAGGGTTGTACATGCCCTATTTCTTAGTGGTCGGTTTGGAAATAACGTAGGCAGTGCAGGACCTGATATACTTTTCAACCTCCTGTCAAAGTTTCGGCTAGTAGAAATGTTTATGTAGCATCGCCACTATATTTTCGACGCCGAAGTGTCCTCCCACCCAAATGTAGTGGGCTTCCCATATCATCTTTGCTTGCTCACTCGATGGAGAACAAATATGGCCCAGACGACACAACAACACATCCTAAAGATGGAAATTATCGACAACTACATTTGCACCCAACATTTGGTAGGTGGTGGCGAAGTCAGGGTCTATCTCTTAGATTTGGGGCCATCCAGATGTCTCATGGCCACAAGATTCTAGCACCATGGTGACTGTCATGACTAGCGTTCTGCTGAGGAAATCAGCAACACGATTGGTGCTTCCTGTTTTATACTTGATGTTGAGGTGGAATTGCGGCAAGTATGTGGACCACTTTTGATGGTGATCATTGTGCAATTTTCCCAGTGTCTGCATGAACTGCAGTGGTTGATGATCAATGTGGATGACTGTCTCCTTCCCAAGAATGTAATGTCTCCACTGGTGGCATGCTTGCACATTGGACTACATTTCTTTGTCGTAAGTAGGATACTTACGAACAGTATATGATAGTGTCTCACTATGATAGGCCACGGGGTGGCCATACTGAGTGAGAATGGCACCCATAGCATAGTCAAAAGCATATGTCTCAATCTCAAAGGGATTCTACAGGTCTGGTAGTGAAAGTAGTGGGGCTAAGCACAAGCACTGCTTCAAATCATCGAATGCTTATTTTTGGGACCGGCCCCACACAAATTTCGCCTTACCACCACCCCTGTTTATTTGGCTGAGGACCCATGCAATATGGGAGAAACCCAACATGAACCTACGGTAGAAATTAGCAAGTCCCAAGAAGCTCTGAAGCTAAGTGAGTGTTGATGGGGCTGGCCAATCACATATGACTTGGATCTTGGTTGGATTCACATGTACACATTGCTGATCAATGATGTAGCCCAGGTAATGGACCCTGTCCATGCCGAAGGAGCATTTTTACAGGTTGGATTATAGCTTGTTCTACCATAGGGTGTGCATAACCTACTGAAGATGATGCAAGTGTTTGGCCCAAGTCTTGTTGTAAATTAGAATTTCATCCAGATACACCACTACAAAAGTATTGTTGAATGGTCACAGGATATCGTCCATCATCCTCATGAAAATGGCTGGAGCATTTGTCAAACCAAAGGACTTGACCAACCATTCAAAAGTTCCTTCCTTTGACTTAAAGGCGGTCTTCCATACATATGTTTTTTCTATCAAGACCTAGTGGTAGCCAGACTTCAAATCAATCTTGCTAAAGTATTTGGCCCCCATGAGTTGATCAAGGAGGTCATTGATTCGGGGAATCGGGTACCAATTTCTGAAAGTGATTTTATTCAGAGCCCGGTAATCAATACAGAGTCGCTAGGTTCCATATTTCTTCTATACTAGCATGATTGGGTTCCCACAAGGTGATGAGTTGGGGAGGATGTCCCCCTTGTGGAGTAGTTCATGGATATATCACTTGATCTCCTCATTCTCTAACAAAGATTGACAATAGACTGGTCCATTGGGTAGTGGTGCGTCGGGGGTCAGATCGATGGGGCGCTTGACCTGGAAGTGCAAAGGTACCCCTGTAGGTGAGGAAAATATATATGAGTATTCTTCCACGACCTTATCTACTTTCTTCTGATGTGTGGAGAGGTGAGCCTTAGAGACCCTGGATGTGGCTGCGGTCTTTCACTTATTCTAAGATCGAATCATGAAGAAGACAAACTTCCTGATCTGAGAGATGACCTTCCTGCATTGCTTAGCAAAGATCAAGGAAATAGCACTAGGTGGGATTGCCTCAGGTATCCTGTAAAATTTCCTGTTCAAAGTAATAATAACACTAAGAGGCCTAGACTCATATACAACATGACGTTTCCATAAATAAGGGCATCCCAAAAGAACATCAAAAACTTCAAGCAGAGAAACATCACACAATACCTCGTCTTTGAAGGGCTTGATGTCGTACGACAGTCAACACTGTTGGCTGACGTGGAGATCGCTTCCTTGGCAGAGCCATCCAATGGTGTAGGGCCAGCCGCTTGATGACCTCTGCTAATATGAGGTTCTTCTGGCTACCACAATCAATGATGAAGTGCAGCGGGGTGCCTTTTACCCACATCTGTGAATGGAAGAGGCACTCTCTTTCTTCTGGCTCATTTGGTTCACCAGGCTAGAGCTTGGTGGTAGAAACGGTGGCACTGGGTTCCACGTCAATGATCTGTATTCCCCTTATTGGTTCTGTCTTGGAGTCAGAATCCGCATCTGATTTAGAGGCTTTCACTTAGGCCACTAGAGACTGCTTTGAGCGACAGTCAACAATGTTATGCCAAGGGCTCTTATGGAAGTCGCACAACTTCCCGGTATCTTTCTTTGTCTTTTCGGTGTCCTTCTTTGCTTTTAGCTTGTACTGGTTGTCCTGATACTATCCATATTTTCTCTGTCCTTTGTTCCATGGGTTGGGGCTTCCCTTTCCTGGATTTTGTTGTGAGGGGTTCCCAGGCCCAAATTGCCATTTCTTTTGCTTGAGCTTCTGCTCAATTTTGACGACATATCGGTAGGTCGTTCCCAAGGATGAGATGTCCAGAAATTCTATTTCGGTCTGGATGTATCTATGCAGAGCACCGCGATACTTGAGCACTAGATGTCGCTCTAAACCTTTGATACCCAACTTGGTGCACCATATATTTGTGAAATCTGGCACTGCTTGGTCTCTTTCTTGCCGCAGTGTGGTCCATTTGGTATACATGTCGTCATAACTTCCGATAGGGTATTATTTTTCCTTAATAGCATCCCTGAAGGATTCCCAAGTGGTCGTGATTGAAAATAATGACATGGGGAACGACTTTGAGGAGAGAAAAAGTAATCTTTTCTCTATTCGAAAATTTATGAACAGAAAAATACCCTTCTAGTAGATTCAACCACTTGTCTATAGCATCTTCATCTATCTGACCTTCAAATATAGGAATATCAAAGTTTATTTGTACCTTGAAGGGGGTAGTGCCTTCGTTCGAAGAAGATGCATCGCCTGTTGGTAGTCGCCGAAGGATTTGCGTGAAACTATCCATCATCTCGTTCCTCTATTGTGTGAGGGATTCCTCAATCAACAGTTTGAACGAATCTCCTATCCCGTCATATTTATTTTCTCCTACCATGGGATGTCGCTTGGGCATGCGAGAGCTTCTATCCTCAAGAGAAACAAGCTTGAGACCCAACTCTTTGTACTCCGACCTCGTTGGGGACATGCATTAAGACGACAAGGAGAATACCACTCTGATACCATTGATCCGTATTTTATGAGTAGAACGAAATGAATACATATTATTAACAGTTTCTTAACACAAAATAACAGAGATATAGTAAAACTAGTTTTCTATTCAATAATGAAATAAGCTAAAACTGTAAAATGCAGTGGAAACAAGCTTGCTGGAATGGTGGCGGCTTATCTCTGAGAAGAGATGTGACAGCAACGCGCATTCCCAGGAAGAAGGTTACAATGAGGCTCTAAAGGAATTTTTACAATAAGAAAGAATTCCAAAAACCCTAGGCATCCAAAAACCTAACCCTAGGAGATGAAGCGCCAAAAGTCATGTGGGCCCCATTTGGGTAAATTAGTACATCAACTTCCTGGTGTCGTAACTTTTGCATACGATCTTTGCTTTAGGCGTGTGATATCCCGCTGGAAAGGTATAGTCAAGGAGATTAATTTTGAGGGCTCATTCATTCCTTTGGATATCATTTAGGAGATCGATACCGAAAAACCTTCATTTAGGCCCTCAAAATGGCCCCGGAAGTTAAAACTGTTAAAAATAGTAAATTGCCAAAATTGTTAGAAAAATGTTTTGAGCCAGTTGGAAAAGGTGGGTGGCCACTGATATCCATATATATAAATCCTCCCTCCTTAGGAATCAATGGTCTCCATTGCATTGAGGTTCCCCATTAGATGAGTAAATTTCTGTTGAATTTGGCCCCGGGTGAGCCACTTGCCTTAGTGTAAGAGCTGCCCTACTTTCACGAATCGATAAAGATGGATCCTTTGTTTTCAAGTGCCCTTGATATGTCTGTCCACAATATGATCATTGGATGTCTGTTGTATGCAGTCAGGGTTGAGCTTTGTTGGTGTTAGTTGTTCTGCTACTTCTGAGGTGTCCAATAATGGTGGGAAATAAGGGCAAAGGAGATCCACATTGAACACTAGGTGCAGGCCAAGGAAAGGAGGAATGTTGAGCTCAAAAGAATTATCCCCCATGGCCTTGGTGATATTTATAATGGAGTGGTCGAAGCTTCCAATGGGGCCCTGTAAGGTGTTCTTTCTGCAAGTGCAACCAAACTTTGTTGCCCACCTGAAACTTATGCGGCACCCGTTATTGATCATGGCGTTGTTTGTACTTGTCATTAGACTTCTGTAGGATATCCTGAACCTATTGGTGGATGTTGTTATCACTCCAAGAAAATCCTTAGGGTTGTAGGCTAAGGATGCTTGGTAACTTAGAAATAATGGTTTTTTTATGTGTTTGGGACAATGGGGTCTTTAATGATCTATGTAAGAAACAACTCATCACACATATAAATATACAGTGCTTTCAGGAAACAATAATCAGATCAAGTAATTGAAAGGAGAGGATGGAGAACACTATTCTTGATTGCCAAATACAAGTGAATGTAGGGATTAATGCAATATAGAGAGGAATCCTTTAATTTCAAGTCTATGAGCTCAATAAAGAGATAATAGTCTTCATGAACTAAAATAAACTGAAACAAAGTACAGAAAAGGAAAGATGGACAATTCTGATATTGAAAACGAAAGGAAACTGAACTTTATTTCTGCAAATAAGAGTCTATACAGTAGCACAAAATATCTCACAGTTTGAACCCTTGTCTCTTAGCAAAAATAGGCATTTATAGCCTCTTACAATCAGTTTTACAGATCCTAAAAACATGGATCTGTATTTAAAAATAGAAATTCAAATCTAACTAAACAACTTAATAATAAATTCTTGATAACTAAACTATCATTTGAATTGTCTTCAGTCTCAAAAATTCACCATCTGTATCCTTCAGCTTTTGGAACCCGTGGTGTCATGAAACATGCAGAGGCACCTGTCTTGGCAGCTGGATCTCTTCAGGGTTCATAGTCGATACTTAAGGAAACTTGTTTGACATGTGGTTCCCAAAATCCGCTTGAATCTCTGATGCAGAGTCCTTTGCAGGCGATTTTTTATCCCCTTAATACCATGGAACTCCTTTATAACCTGTGAAAAATGACCTGCCCCGTGCTTAGCTTTCAAAAATGCTTTTCCATCTTTCACCAGCTAACTCGCTTTATAATTTACTGGTTAGCTGGTGAAAGCGCTACCTTTCACCAGCTAACTGGTCGTAAAATTTCGCTGTGCACTAGTGAAAGCTCTGACTTAGCTAAAAACGAGTTTTCACCTTCAAAATTGTGATTCCATCAAAACTCAATGTGTCTCTGATTTCTCCCCTTGCATGTTAACAACAACTTGAGCAAGCACTTTCAAATCTGGGTGGGACTTTTGCTTTTGTTTTTTCTTCAATCTCCTTATCTTCATTTTAAGGCGCTTTGCAAGCCACCATAGACTATTGTAATCTTTGGTGATCTTTTGTTTTCTTTTCTTCTCTTTAACACTTTCCCGAGCCAGTCTTTCAAATGCAGCGTTGGTTTTTTCAAAGTTATCAGACAGCTTCTTGTATCTTTCTTTGATTACCCGTTCCAAGACCTCTTGCTGAGCGATTACCTCTTTCAGATGCTTGATTTTCTGTGTTTTCTTCGACTTACTGCTTTTTTATGTTTCTCCTTCCTCTGTGTGAGTAAAGGTCTCATAATTCTATGAAAACTCAGTTGAATGTTCAGGGCTTTTGATGACAGGGCTCTCATCTTCTTTCTCTGGTTCTGAGTCTGTGTAGGGCAGGTTTAATATGTTTGTTCTCTTCTCTGTAGGTTGCTCTATAGGCTGCTCTGTAGTGGTTTCAAAGTTCAATCTTTTCTTTGACCTGTGAGATTTCACACCAGAGATTCTATCTTCTGGAGGTCCTGGAAGGGTCCTCCTCTTCCTCGAACTGCTTTGAGGAGTCAACTGTTTCTTTCCACCTTTCCCCTGTTCATTTACGGGATGAGTCTGAGTTTCAAAGCCCTCCCAAAATAGGAAATGCTGCCAGCTCCTTCCCTTCTGTCTTAATTCCTCTAGAATGATCAGTTTAATAAGGCCAAAGTGGCATAGAGTATTCTTCATGCTTAGGGGTTGAGCCTTGATCTTTTTACAGACCTTAGTTAAACTCTTATGTAAGAAAATAGGTAAATTGAGAAGATTTTTACCTGTGAAATGGTCTAGGAGCTTGAAATGATACATCATGAGTTTGTCATACCTGCCCTCCGAGGTTATGTAGAGTTGGATACCCTTAAATAGATCCTGCCAATCATCTTCTCAATGTGAAACTGACATGCTCTTTTTCCATGCATTATGCCTGAACTCTTCCTCTAAATAAGCTTTGAAGTTTAAGTTTTTGGTGGAAGTGGTTTTGAGCCAACTCTGGCCCGATCTTGGTAGGCTGGTTGCTACAACAATGGCAGCTTCATCTACAATGATCTCCAAGGACCCAACACGAGCCTTATTCCCATCAAAAGTTTTGGAAAAAGCTTCTGCTGTTGATTGGTGACAACCATTCTGCAGCCTCTCAACAAATTCGATGCAACCTGCATTTGAGAAGTGTTTCTGTACTTCTGGATGTGTCTGTAGGAAAGATAGGTTGTCTAACTCTTTTCTTAATAAAGACCCACTGCATCTCCTCGCCATTCTGCAACCCAAAATCCCAAACGATTATGCATACACAACACAACAAACTGTTATTCGGGCCGAGGTCTTGCGCTGTTGAAAGCACTCGGGAGTCGTCTTTGTCTTTCAAAATTAGAAACTTAGCATACATTTGAGAGTTATGCTTGTTGGAGAAGTGATGAACCGATTTGATGTTGTCAGTCAGGTAGTACAACCTCTGTACCTGCGTTAATGGATTCGAATTTTCCATTTCTGGTGCCATGAGTGTGCAACATGTGTCACTGAACAAGATCCGCTTTGTAATCCTATTTTTACGTGCAAACCCGAGTCTCCATCATTACCCACTTTCACCAGCGCATCATTTTGGATTTGCATGACGTGGGATGATCGTATCATCATTAGATTTTTAGAAACGTGGATAAAATGCATATGATTCCCTCTTTCTCCAGCTAACGGCCCATGGGAAATGATCCTTAACTCTTGAAACTGACCTCTTTCACTAGCGCACCACCCAGTGAGAAACGATCCTTAGTTGTTGCAACTCACCACTTTCACCAGTGCACACCCGCGGGAAAACGCTCTTTGGATGTTTGAAGATCCCCGCTTTCACCAGCTAACGACCTGTGAGAAATGCCCCTTAGCTGGTGAAAGTTGCCACTTTCACCAGCTAACAACCATCTTTTAAGCATGCGTTAGCTGTTGAAAACATTTTAAGAAAATTTTGAAAAGAAGACTTTTATGGGTCATCTTATTTCTAAACAAAAATCAAAACCTATGTCTTGCAGCTAGAAAAACTCAAAATTAATTTGCGAAAACTACCAATAGCCATGTTATCCACCACAAAATGCGACCAAAGGGACGGGTTCATTTTGGGAGCTAACAGACGTGCTGGATCTGCTCAATGAACCAGGTGGATTTGTTAGCTTCAGTTGGAGTAGGAGATGAGTTAGTCGAGGCGACTGCAAGGGGAAGTGCAACATCTATGGGACCCAATGGTTGGAATCCTAACCCCACTTGAAAGGGGTTGTGGTTGGCTGAGCTATGCAAGGCTCAGTTGTAGCTATGCTGGACATAGGGAAGGCTCTCATGCCATGTGCGAGGGTGATTTGAATTATACATGCACAGGATATGCATAATCATTCGATTTACAACCTCGGTTTGTCCATCTGTCTGGGGGTGGAAGGTCGTGGATTTGGTGAGCTTGGTGTCCAGTAGTGACTAGAGGCTCGACCAGAATGTGCTGAGAAATCAACTATCCTGATATGAGACAATGGTTTGTGGGATTCCAAAATGTACCCAGACTCATTCAAAGAAGAGCTTGGCAGTGGCCTCTGTTGTGATGGTCTTCTTGTAGGCAACTAGAATCGCCATCTTAGAAAAGCGATCAACAACCACAAAAACACAGTCATTTCCCCGCTTGGTGGATGGGAGGCCCGACATGTAGTCCATTGAGATGGATTCCCATGGCCTGTCAGGAGTAGGAATAGGGGTGTGCAAGCCCTGTTTCTTATTTGTCGGTTTGGCAATAGCACAGGCAGTGCAGGACCTGATATACTTTCTGACCTCCTGTCGAAGTTTCAGCCAGTAGAAATGTTTTTGTAGCATCGCCACTATATTTTCGACGTCGAAGTGTCCAGCCACCCGACTATAGTGGGCTTCCTAGACCAGCTTCACTTGCTCACTTGATGGAACATAGTTATGGCCCAGACGACAAAAAAACCCATCCTGAAGATGGAAATTATGGACAATTGCATTTGCACCCAACATTTGGTAGGTGGTGTCAAAGTCAGGGTCTATCTCATAGATTTGGGGACATCCAAATGTCTCATGGCCACAAGATTCTAGCACCATGGTGAGTGTCGCGACTGGCGGTCTGCTGAGGAAATCAGTGACGCAATTGGTGCTTCCTGTTTTATACTTGATGTTGAGGTGGAATTGCTACAAGTATGTGGACCAATTTTGATGGCGGTCATTCTGCAATTTTCCCTGTGTCTGCATGAACTACACTGGCTTATGATCAGTGTGGATGACTGTCTCCTTTCCAAGAATGTAATGTCTCCACTGGCGGCATGCTTGCACAATGGAATACATTTATTTGTCGTAAGTAGGGTACTTACGAACAATATATGACAGTGTCTCACTATGATAGGCCACAAGGTGGTCGTGTTGAGTGAGAACGACGTCCACAACATACTCTGAAGCATCTGTCTCGATCTGAAAGGGATGTTGCATGTCTGGTAGTGAAAGTACTGGGGTTGAGCACAAGCGCTGCTTCAAATCATCGAATTCTTGTTGTTGGGACTGGCCCGATGCAAATTTCTCCTTACCACCACCCCTGTTTATTTGTCTTATGACCCATGCAATATGGGAGAAACCCAACACGAACCTATAGTAGAAATTAGCAAGTCCCAAGAAGCTCTGAATCTCAGTGAGTGTTGTTGGGGCTGGCCAGTCACGGATGACTTGGATCTTGGTTGGATCCACATGTAGGCCATGCTGATCAATGATGTAGCCCAGGTAATGGACCTTGTCCATGTCGAAGGAGCATTTTTCCAGGTTGGCGTATAGCTTGTGCTATCGTAGGGTGTGCAAAACCTATTGAATATGTTGCAAGTGTTTGGCCCAAGTCTTGCTATAAATTAGAATGTCATCCAGATACACCACTACAAAAGTATCGGTGAATGGTTGCAAGATATCATCCATCATCCTCATGAAAGTGGCTGGAGAATTTGTCAAACCAAAGGGCATGACCAACCATTCAAAAAGTCCTTCCTTTGACTTGAAGGCGGTCTTCCATACATCTGTCTGTTCCATCGGGACCTGGTGGTAGCCAAACTTCAGATCAATCTTACTGAAGTATTTGGCCCGTGAGTTTATTGGTTTCTGACAGTGATTTTATTCAGAGCCCAGTAATCAATACTGAGTCACCAGGTTCCATCTTTCTTCTATACCAACACGATTGGGATCCCGCAAGGTGATGAACTGGGGTAGATGTGCCCCTTGTGGAGTAGTTCTTGGATCTATCTCTTGATATCCTCATTCTCTAACAAAGAACGATGATAGACTGGCCCATTGGGCAGTGGTGCGTCGGGGGTCATATCGATGGGGTGCTTGACCTGGCAGTGCAGAGGTACCCCTGTAGGTGAGGAGAAGATATTCGAGTATTCTTCCATGACCTTATGTTCTTGCTTCTGCTGTGTGGAGAGGTCGGATGCAAAGACCCTGGATGTGGTTGTGATATTTTTCTTTTTCTGAGAGTGAATCATGAAGAAGACAAAATTCTCCTTCTAAGAAATGACCTTCTTGCATTGCTTAGCATAGATCAAGGAAATTGCACTTGGTGGGATTGCCTCGGGTATCCTGTACAATTTCCTGTTCAAAGTAATAATAACACTATGAGGCCTAGACTCATATACAACATGACGTTTCCATAAATAAGGTTGGCCCAAAAGAAAATCACAAACTTCGAGAGGAGAAACATCACACAATACCTCATCTTTGAAGGGCTTGATGTCATACGACAATCGACACTGTTGGCTGACCCGGAGATCGCTTCCTTGGTGGAGCCATCCAATGGTGTAGGGTTGTGGGTGCGGTGTTGTTGGCAGGGCCAGTCGCTTGATGACCTCTACTAATATGAGGTTCTTATGGCTACCGCTATCAATGATGAAGTGCAATGGGATGCCTTTTACCCACATTTGTGAATGGAAGAGGCCCTCTCCTTCTTCTGACTCATCTAGTTCACTAGGATGGAGCTTGGTGGTAGAAACGGTGGCACTAGGTTCCATGTCAATGAGCCGTCTTCCCATTTCTGTTTCTGTCTTGGAGTCAGGATCCACATATGGTTCAGAGGCTTTCACTTCGGCCACCAGCAACTGCTTTGAGCGGCAGTCAGCAGTGTTATGCCAAGGGCTCTTATGGAAGTCGCACCACTTCCCAGTATCTTTATTTGTCTTTTCGGTGTCCTTCTTTGCTTGTGTCTTGTACTGGTTGTCCTGATACTATCCATATTTTCTCTGTCCTTTATTCGGTGGGTTGGGGCCACCCTTTCCTGGATTTTGTTGTGAGGGGTTCCCAGGCCCAAATTGTCGCGTCTTTTGTTTGAGCTTCTGCTCGATTTTGATGACATATCAGTAGGCCGCGTCCAAGGATGAGATGTCCAGAAATTCCATTTCGGTATGGATGTATCTATGCAGAGCACCATGATAATTAAGCACCATATGTCGCTCCGAATATTTGATACCCAACTTGGTGCGCAAGGTATGGAAGATATTTGTGAAATCTGGCACTGCTTGGTCTCTTTCTTACCGCAGTGTGGTCCATTTCGTATACAGGTCATCATAAATTCCGACAGGGTAGTATTGTTACTTAATAGCATCCCTGAAGGATTCCCAGGTGGCCATGACTGAAAATAATGAGGTTTCCTCTATTTCCTTTTTCTCACCGAACGTTTCCAACAATCTTTGACATGGGGAACAACTTTGAGGAGCGCAAAAGTAATATTTTCTCTATTCGAAAATTTATGAACAAAAAAATACCCTTCTAGTAGATTCAACCACTTGTCTATAGCATCTGCGTCTATCTGAACTTCAAATATCGGAATATCAAATTTTATTTGTACCTTGAAGGGGGTGGCACCTCCGTTCGAAGAATATGTGTCCTCTATTGGTAGTCGCCGAAGGATTTGTGCGAAACTATCCATCATCTCGTTCCTTTGTTGCATGAGGGCTTCCTCGATCAACACTTTGAAAGGATCTCATGTCCCGTCATTTTTTTTTTTCTCCTACCATGGGAGGTCACTTGGGCGTGTGAGAGCTTTTGTCCTCAAGAGAAACAAACTTGAGACCCAACTCTTTGTACTCCAACCTCGTTGGGGACATGAATCAAGACGATAAGGAGCAGACCGCTCTGATACCACTTATCCGGACTTTATGAGAAGAAAAAAATGAATACAGATTATTAACAGGTGCTTAACCCAAAATAACAGAGATACAGTAAAAATGGTTTTCTATTCAATAACAAAATAAGCTGAAACTGTAAAATGCAGTGGAAACAAGCTTGTTGGAATGGTGGGGGATTATCTCTGAGAAGAGATGTGATGGAAGCGTGCATTCGAAAGAAGAAGGTTACAATGAGGCTCTGAAGGCCTTTTTACAATAATCAATAATTAAAAAAACCCTCGGCATCCAAAAACCTAACCCTAGGAGATGAAGCGACAAAAGTCATGTGGGCCCCGTTTGGGTAAGTTAGTACATCAACTTCCCGGGGTCGTAACTTTTGCATATGATCTCTTTTTTAGGCGTGTGATAGCTCATTTGAAAGATATCATTGAGGAGAGTCAATTTGGGGGATCATTTATTCCTTAGGCACTCATTGAGTAGATCGATACCGAAAAACCCTCATTTAGGCCCTCAAAATGGCCCCAAAAGTTAAAATTGATAAAAATAGTAAATTGCCAAAATTGTCAGAAAATTGTTTTGAGATAGTTGGAAAAGGTGGGTGGCCATCGATATCCATATGGATCAATCATACCTCCTTAGGAAGCAATGGTATCCATTGCATTGAGGTCCCCCATTAGACAAGGAAATTTATGTTGAATTTGGCCTCGGGTGAGCCACTTGCCTTGGTGCAAGAGATGCCTTGCTTTGATGACTCGATAAAGCTGTATCCTTTGTTGTCAAGTGCCCTTGATCTGTCTGTCCACAATATGATCATTGGATGCCTTTTGTATGCAGTTGGGATTGAGCTCTTTTGGTGTCAGTTGTTTTTCTACTTCTGAGGTGTCCAATAATTGTGGGAAATAAGGGCGAAGGAGATCCACGTTGAACACTGGGTGCAGGCCAAGGAAAGGAGGAATGTTGAGCTCAAAATAATTATCCCCCATGTCCTTGGTGATAGTGTACAGTCCATAACCGAGTGGGCGAAGCTTCCGATGGGGTCCTATAAGGCATTTTTTCTGCAAGTGCAACCAAACTTTGTCGCCCACCTTAAACTTATGCAGCACCTGATGTTGATAATGGCGTTGTTTGTACTTGTCATTGGACTTACGTAGGATATCCTCAACCTATTGGCAGATGTGTTGGATCCACTCAATGAACTGGCTGGATTTTTAATCTTCAGTTGGAGCAGGAGATGAGGCAGTCGAGGTGACCACAAGGGGAAGTGAAACATCTATGGGACCCAATGGTTGGAATCCCAACCCCAATTGAAAGGGGTTCTAGTTGGTTGAGATATGCAAGGCTTGGTTGTAGCTATGTTGGACATAGGGAAGGCTCTCATCCTATGTGCGAAGGTGGTTTGAATTATACATGCGAAATATATGCACAATCATTCGATTTACAACCTCGGTTTGGCCATCTGTCTGGGGGTGGAAGGCCGTGGATTTGGTGATCTTGGTGTCCAGCAGTGACCAGAGGCTCGACTAGAATGTGCTGAGAAATTGACTATCCTGATATGAGACAATGGTTTGTGGGATTCCAAAATGTACCGAGACTCATTCAAAGAAGAGCTTGGTAGTGGCCTCTGTTGTGATGGTCTTCTTGCAAAAAACCATAATCGACATCTTAGAAAAGCGATCAACAACCACAAATACATAGTCATTTCCCCGCTAGGTGGATGGGAGGCCTGACATGTAGTCCATTGAGATGGATTCCCATGGCCTGTCAGGAGTAGGAAGAGGGGTGTACATGCCCTATTTCTTAGTGATCGATTTGGAAATAGCATAGGTAGTGCAGGACCTCATATATTTTCCGACCACCTGTTAAAGTTTCGGCTAGTAGAAATGTTTATGTAGCATCACCACTGTCGTTTGGACGCTGAAGTGTCTTGCCACCCGACTATGGTGGGATTCCCAGATCATCTTCACTCGTTCACTTGATGGAACACATATATGGCCCAAATCATACAACAACCCATCTTGAAGATGGAAATTATCAACAACTTCATTTGCATCCAACATTTGGTAGGTGGTGGCGAAGTTAGGGTCTGTCTCATAGAGTTGGAGCCATCCATATGTCTCATGGCCGCAAGAGTCTAGCACTGTGATGAGTGCCGCGACTGGCGGTCTGCTGAGGCAACCAACTATACGATTGATGCTTCCTATTTTATACTTGATGTTGAGGTGGAATTGCTACAAGTATGTGGACCACTTTTGATGGCGGTCATTCTACAATTTTCCCTGTGTCTCCATGAACTGCAGTGGCTTATGATCAGTGTGGATGACTATCTCCTTCCGAAGAATGTAATGTCTCCACTGGCATCATGCTTGCACAATGGAGTACATTTCTTTGTCGTAAGTAGGGTACTTACAGACAATATCTTACAGTGTCTCACTATGATAGGCCACGGAGTGGCCGTGCTGAGTGAGAACGGTGCCCACAACATAGTCCGAAGCATCTGTATTGATCTCAAAGGGATGTTGCAGGTCTGGTAGTGAAATTACTGGGGCTGAGCACAAGTTCTTCTTCAAATCATTAAACGCTTGTTGTTGGGACCGACCCCACACAAATTTTTCCTTACCACCACCCCTGTTTATTTCGTTGAGGGCCCATGCAATATGGGAGAAACCCAACACGAACCTGTGGTAGAAATTAGCAAGTCCCAAGAAGCTCTGAATCTCAATGAGTGTTGTTGGGGCTGGCTAGTGACGGATGACTTGGATCTTGGCTGGATCCACATGTACACCATGTTGATCACAGATGTAGCCTAGGTAATGGACCCTGTCCATGCCAAAGGATCATTTTTCTAGGTTGGCATATAGCTTGTGTTGCCACAGGGTGTGGAAAACCTGTTGAATATGCTGCAAGTGTTCAGCCCAAGTCTTGTTGTAAATTAGAATGTCATCCAGATACACCACTACAAAATTATTGGTGAATGGTTGCAATATATTGTCCATCATCCTCATGAAAGTGGTTGGAGCATTTTTCAAACCAAAGGGCATGACCAACCATTCAAAAAGTCCTTCCTTTTACTTGAAGGCGGTCTTCCATACATCTGTATGTTCTATCGGGACCTAGTGGTAGCTAGACTTCAAATTAATCTTACTGAAGTATTTGGCCCATGTGAGTTGATCAAGGAGGTCATCGATTCAGGGAATCGGGTACCGCTTTCTGAAAGTGATTTTATTCAAATCCTGGTAATCAATACAAAGTCACCAGGTTCCATCTTTCTTTTATACCAGCACGATTGGTCTCCCACAAGGTGATGATATGGGGTGGATGTGCCCATGGTGGAGCAGTTATTGGATATGTCGCTTGATATCCTCTTTCTGTAACAAAGTGCAATGATAGACTATCCCATTAGGCAACAATGCGTCGGGAGTCAGATCGATGGGGTTCTTGACCTGGCAGTGTAGCGGTACCCTTGTAGGTGAGGAGAAGATATATGAGTATTCTTCCATGACCTTATCTACTTGCTTCTTTTGTTTGAATAGGTCAACCACAAAGACCTTAGATGTGGCTGCGATCTTTCACTTACTCTGAGAGAGGATCATGAAAAAGACAAACTTCCCCATCTGAGAGATGACCTTCCTTCATTTATTAGCAGAGATCAAGGAAATAGCACTAGGTTGGATTGCCTCGAGTATCCTGTACAATTTCTTGTTCAAAGAAATAATAACACTACGAGGCCTAGACTCATATACAACATGACATTTCCATAAATAAGGTTGGCCCAAAAGAACATCACAAACTTCGAGAGGATAAACATCACACAATACCTCGTCTTTGAAGGGCTTGATGACGTACGACAGTCGAAACTGTTGGCTGATGCACAAATAGCTTCCTTGGCGGTGCCATCCAATGGTGTAGGGTTGTGGGTGCAACGTTGTTGGCAGGGCCAGCTGCTTGACAACCTATGCTAAGATGAGGTTCTTCTGGCTATCGCTATTAACGATGAAGTGCAATGGGGTGCCTTTTACCCACATCTATGAATGGAAGAGGTGCTCTCCTTCTTCTGGCTTGTATGGTTCACTAGGCTAGAGCTTGGTGGTAGCAACGGTGGCACTGGGTTCCACGTCAATGATCCGTCTTCCCCTTTCTGGTTCTTTCTCAGAGTCAGAATCCGCATCTGATTTAGAGTCTTTGACTTCGGCCACCAGTGACTGCTTTGAGCAGCAGTCAGCAGTGTTATGCCAAGGGCGCTTATGGAAGTCGAACCACTTCCCGTTATCTTTCTTTGTCTTTCCAGTGTCCTTCTTTTCTTGTGGCTTGTACTGGTTGTCCTGATACTATCCATCTTTTCTCTATCCTTTGTTCGGTGGGTTGGGGCCACCCTTTCCTGGCTTTTTTTGTGAGTGGTTCCCAGGCCCAAATTGTCGTGTCTTTTGTTTGAACTTCTACTTGATTTTGACGGCATATCGGTAGGCCGTACCCAAGGATGAGATTTCCAGAAATTCCATTTCGGTCTGGATGTATCTATGAAAAGCACTACGATACTTGAGCACCATATGTCACTTTGAATATTTGATACCCAACTTGGTGCACAAGGTATGGAATATATTTGTGAAATCTGCCACTGCCTGGTCTCTTTCTTGCCATAGTGTGGTCCATTTGGTATACAGGTCATCATAACTTCTGACAGGGTAGTATTGCTCCTTAATAACATCCATGAAGGATTCCTAGGTGGTCGTGACTAAAAATAATGAGGTTTCCTCTGTTTCCTTTTTCTCACAGAAAGTTTCCCACCAATCTTTGACATGGGGAATGGCTTTGACGAGCGCAAAAGTAATCTTTTCTCTATTTGAAAATTCATGAACACAAAAATACCCTTATAGTAGATTCAACCACTTGTATACAACATCTACATCTATCTGACCTTCAAATATAGTAATATCAAAGTTTATTTGTACCTTGAAGAGGGCAGAGCCTCCGTTCGAATAAGATGCGTCGCCTGTTGGTAGTCGCTGAAGGATTTGCGTGAAACTGTCCATCATCTCATTTCTCTGTTGTGTGAGCGCTTCCTCAATAAACACTTTGAAAGGATCTCATGTCCCATCATATTTCTTTTCTCTTGCCATGGTAGATCGCTTGGGCGTACGAGAGCTTCTATCCTCAAGAGAAACAAGCTCGAGACCAAACTCTTTGTACTTCGACCTCGTTGGGGACATGCATTAAGACGACAAGGAGCAAACCGCTCTGATACCACCGATCCAAATTTTATGAGAAGAATGAAATGAATACAGATTATTAATAGGTCCTTAAGCCAAAATAACAGAGATACAATAAAACTAGTTTTCTATTCAATAACGAAATAAGTTGAAACTGTAAAATGCAGCGGAAACAAGCTTGCTGGAATGGTGGTGGCTTATCTCTGAGAAGAGATGTGACGGCAGTGCGCATTCGCAAGAAGAAGGTTACAATGAGGCTCTGAAGGAATTTTTACAATAAGCAAGAATTCCCAAAACCCTAGGCATCCAAAAACCTAACCCTAGGATATGAAGCGCCAAAAGTCATGTGGGCCCTGTTTGGGTAAGTTAGTACATCAACTTCCCGGGGTCATAAATTTTGCATACGATCTTTGTTTTAGGAGTGTGATAGACCATTGGAAAGGTATTGTCGAGGAGATTCATTTTGGGGGCTCAGTAATTCCTTTGATAATCATTGAGAATATCGATACTGAAAAACCTTCATTTAGGCCCTCAAAATGGCCCCAGAAGTTAAAACTCCTAAAAATAGTAAATTGCCAAAATTGTCATAAAAATGTTTTGAGCCAGTTGGAAAAGGTGGGTGGCCACCAATATCCATATATATTAATCCTCCCTCCTTAGGAAGCATTGGTATCCATTACATTGAGGTCCCCCATTAGATGAGGAAATTTTTGTTGAATTTTGCCTCGGGTGAGCCACTTGCCTTGGTGCAGGAGCTGCCCTGCTTTGATGACTCAATAAAGATGGATCCTTTGTTGTCGAGTTCCCTTGATATATCTGTCCACAATATGATCATTGGATGCCTGTTGTATGTAGTAGCGGTTGAGCTCTGTTGGTGTCAGTTGTTCTGCTACTTCTGAGGTGTCCAATAATGGTGGGAAATAAGGGCGAAGGAGATCCATGTTGAACATTGGGTGCAGGCCAAGGAAAGGAGGAATGTTGAGCTCAAAATAATTATCCCCCATGGCCTTGGTGATATTTTATGGTCCATAATGAAGTGGGCAAATCTTCTGATGGGGTCCTGTAAGGCGTTCTTTCTACAAGTGCAACCAAACTTTGTTGCCCACCTAAAAATTATGCGGCACCCGTTGTTGATCATGGTGTTGTTTGTACTTGTCATTGGACTTCTGTAGGATATATTGAACCTGTTGGTGGATTTTTTGGATCCACTCAATGAACCTGGTGTCTTTGTCAACTTCAGTTGGAGCAGGAGATGAGTCAGTCGAGGTGACCGCAAGGGGAAGTGTAACATCTACAAGACCCAATGGTTGGAATCCCAACCCCACTTGAAAAAGGATGTGGCTAATTCAGCTATGCAAGGCTCGGTTGTAGATATGTTGGACATAGGGAAGTCTCTCATCTCATGTTTGAGGGTGATTTGAATTATATATGCGAAGGATATGCACAATCATTTGATTTACAACCTCGGTTTGGCCATCTGTTTGGGGTTGGAAGGTTGTGGATTTGGTGAGCTTGGTGTCTAGCAGTGACCAGAGGCTTGACCAGAATGTGATGAGAAATCGACTATCCCGCTCCGAGACAATGGTTTTTGGGATTCCAAAATGTACCCAGACTCATTCAAAGAAGATCTTGGCAGTGGCCTCTGCTGTGATGGTCTTCTTGTAGGCAACCAAAATCATCATCTTAGAAAAGCGATCGACAACCACAAAAACACAGTCATTTCCACGCTTGGTGGATAGGAGGTCCAACATGTAATCCATTGAGATGGATTCCCATGGCCTATCAGGAGTAGGAAGAGGGGTGTACAGGCACTATTTCTTAATGGTCGGTTTGGAAATAGCGCAGGCAGTGTAGGACCTGATATAATTTCTGACCTCCTGTCGAAGTTTCGACTAGTATATGTAAGGTCCTCTCTAACAGAACCTAGAATTTCATAAATTTAAACATAACATTTCTATCACAATTTATTTTTACGGTTCTATATTCCGCAAAATAATAGTTTACAGTTTATGGCTCAACAAAATTCAAAATGGGTAGCATGATATAAATAACATATTGAATAATATACATAGTATAAATAACATATTGAATCATCATACGATAATGAACATGCCATAATAACAAAAAAAAATACCTGTCAAGTGATTTATTTCCCAACTTTGTTTGTCCAAGATGAAGTTGAAACTGTGCCCAAGCTGCTCTGCCAAACTCTGCCCAAAACTAAATCTTTCCTCCCATCCAGCTAGGAACAGAGCCTATCCGGCCCCCTAGCTCCAAGATTCTGTAAGGATTCCTAACCCCGAGCCCAAAACTCCCAATAACAGATGCTCCCCTGTAAAGTCCAACAAATTCCTCAAGCCAAAAACCAGAAATTCAGTTTTCCAATCCCTCCTCCCAGAAAATGCTCCAATATAGTCTCCTAATCTCAAAATAATTCTCCCTGTCCCCTGAAATCCAAAAAAGTCCCCCTCTCGAATGTCTTTTCCCCCTCATATCCCCCTTCCCATTCACTGCCTCCTGGCTTCATTAAGACTCACCCACCTTATCTCTCCATTCAATGCCAACCACCTTATCCCTCCATTCAATGCCAACCACCTTATCCCCTTCTCCTTAATGGTTCTATCCTTCGATACGTTAAGTTTTCTTTTAATAAATTCAAATTTACTAAACTTAAATTTATTACCCAAAGATTTAATGAGTTAATTAATTAATTAATCAATTAATTAATATACATTAAACAATAATTAATTAATTAATTAATTAATTAATCATTATTATTAATAAATATTAATTAATTAATTAATACACATTAGGACAATTAATTATTTAATTAATTAAACTTAATGAACCTTAAACAATTATTTAACTTTCACAATTAGTTATTTAACTAGGGTTGTTACATACACCCACCCTTCAGGAAACTTCGTCCTGAAGTTTAAAGTATTTTATAATACAAGGGAAAATACACATGGTTCACACATTCATAACAAATAACCGACATTATTAGTAAGTAAGCCAAGAAAACTCATACATACTAGTGTACATGTGCAAGAAATGCATGTGTAGCTAGTACATACAAGTCTCGTGCATGTACTAATAACAACTTTCATCTCTATTGTAATTTTTGTATGCATTCAATCCATTCAACAAGACTATTCATTTTATAAAATACAATAACCCAATCAAATGTTTGTGAATTCCCTTAATCAAAATACTCTAGCTCAACAATTTTGTTTAGACAATTGTAGTTTAGTTAAGTAATTATGAATATACATATATACACATTTTCTTTTCAGAAGGAAAAACAATAAATCCCACCATAAGATAAATCTCCATACACTCTCAACTATTTCTACTCATCCTTCCTCCCTAACTTACTTCCATCTTCATTACTATCCTTCCTCTGCTGGACTATCTTGGAACATCATTTGTATTGACCTAACTCCAAATAAAACCCGTAAGAAAAAGTGTCACTATCATGACCAAGCTTCCCCAGCAGGCAACTGACAATCATCATCACACATCTAGGGGAGCGTAAGATAACACCGTCCTCCCATGACTCCAGGTTTCAGAGGATACACGGTGGGAAATTCCTCCACCCCTCCTAACAGGACTAGGGTCCACACCCTATAATGGAATATACAGTGGCACCATGTTGTTGGGATTTTTGTCATCGTTTATTCAGTTTTGGGCAGTC
This sequence comes from Picea engelmannii, assembly GCA_009831015.1. Taxonomy (NCBI): domain Eukaryota; kingdom Viridiplantae; phylum Streptophyta; class Pinopsida; order Pinales; family Pinaceae; genus Picea; species Picea engelmannii. Next base: position 52,556 of record ML806407.1, read on the forward strand.
TCACCACCTGAAATCCTGCATTGGTCCATATATCATAGAAATGCATCCAAACCAATATAATTTCACATACAAAGATTCATACCATATTGTTTCTCGGTCAATGGTCATGAAATCCACTTTCATTATCATTATCCCTTGGCTATTTCATAGCCCAATGACCTGCAGATTAGTCTGTAACACAAACTCATACGCATCTATGCATTATTATCATGCAATTGCATACAACCATAATTTCAATTCGGTATCCGCGTACCAACAACTTTAACATCAAAGTTTTCAAGTTAGAAATAGATCTCATAATATCCCATAATTCAATTAACGAGACCCATTCATAAAATTATCATTTACATAATAGATTGCATCATATCCAACATCATTCAAATAGCATTTAAACCTTCATAGGATTTGCATTCACATAGTATATCGCATCATATCCTTCAGCATCAATAACAGTTAAACATTTATGGAATTTACATTCACATAGTAGATCACATCATATCCTTCATCATCAATAACATTTAAATATTCATAAAATTTACATTCTCACAATGTATCGCATCATTATTCAATTATATTTAAACATTCATAAAGGTTCATACGTCTTTAAAAGTTCAAGTGTATCACTTAATAGTTTCACTGTGAATAGAAAATAAGGTTGTTTGGGCCTCAAGTAATCTTATCTATCTAAGTCAAAAGGTGGTGTTACATACACCCAACCTTCGAGAACATGTTCTCGAGGTGGTCAAAAAAGTGAGGGATAATCTCGTCGTAACGTCCCAGCATCCTCCCAAGTGGCAGATCCTGGACTAAACTTGTCCCACTGGACCTTAAATTGGTCTAACAGACGGTTCCTAAGTTGTCGGACTCTACGGTCCAATATGCGTAACGGTTCTACAGTGAGGGTTCCCATGTCCGATACTTACAATTCCTTCCAATTTAGTTTATGTGATTCATTAGCAACAAAATGACGTAAAACAAATACATGAAAAACATTATGAGTTTTATGCAAGTGGGGTGGCAGTACGAGACAATAGGCAACGGGTCCAATTTTCTCTTGGATTTTGAACGGTCCTATAAATCAAGGTGACAACTTTTTCCCCTTCCCAAACCATATTGTACTCTTATTAAGCATGATACGAATGAAAACCTGATCTCCCACTTTATAACTTCAGTTAGTCCTGTGTGCATCCACATAACTTTTCTGTCTATCCTGCACTTCCTTTAGTCTCTACCTAATCTGAATCACCTGTTCCTCCATCTCTTGAATCAATTCTAGCCCAACTGTTACTTGGTCTTCTAATCTTTCCCAACTCAATGGTGTTCTGCATGGCCTTCCATACAGAGCTTCATAGGGTGGCATTCCGATGGAGCTATGAAAATTGTTATTGTAAGCGAACTCCACCAAAGGTAAGTACTTCTCCTAATGGGTTTGATTATCCATGACATACATCCTAAGCATGTCTTCCATGACTTGATTTACTCTCCCAGTTTGCCCATCTATTTCAGGATGATAAGTTGTGCTTAAGTTCAACTGAGTCCCCAACACTGACTACAAACTTGTCCAAAACCTAGAAGTGAATCTAGAGTCCCTATCTGAAATGATCTTCTTAGGTATCCCATGAAAATGGATGACCTCACTTACAAACACATGTGCCACATCAGTGACATCATAAGTGTCTCTAACCAGAATAAAATGAGAAATATTGGTTAACTTATCAACTATTACAAGAATGGCATTGTGTCTATGAGATGTGAGCGGAAACCCCACAACAAAATCCATAGAAATTACTTCCCACTTGGACATAGGAACATCATGTGGTTGTAGGAGGCCTGCTGGGCGATGGTGGTCGGCTTTCACTTGTTGACAATCTAGGCACTTGGTAACGAAATTGACTACATTGCGCTTCATGCCTACCCAGAAGAATATCTTCCTCATGTCTGCGTACATCTTCTTCACACCCGGATGCGCACAATAAAGTGTTCTATGGTCTTCCTTCAGTATGATGCTTCGAATATCCCCACCTTCGGGGACGTACATTCTTCCTTGATATCTTAACAGTCCGTCTACATCCAAAATATATCCTTCATACTTTGGATCTAATTGCCTCCCACTCTAGAGGTTTGAAGTAACCTTTAAATACCAACTGTCTCCAAGGAGTTGCGTCAACACCCATTCCCTCAGATTGACTTTTAAGGGTACCAAGGAGAAGACACGTGGCCTCCTACTCAAGGAATCCGCGACCACATTCTCTTTTCCCTTGATATATGAAATACCAAAATCATACTCACTCATGAACTCACTCCATTGTCTTTTCCTGGAATTCAGATCCCTTTGAGTGAAGAGGTGTTTTAAACTTTGATGGTCCATTTTGAGCTCAAAGTTTCACCCTACTAGATAGTGCCTCCAAAGTTTCAAAGCTAGCATTATAGCTGCCAACTCTAAATCACGAGTAGCGTAAATCTCTTCATGTTTCTTCAACTTCCTTGACACATAAGCTATCACTCCTCCATATTGCATTAGCACGGCCCCCAACCCTTGCTTTGAGGCATCCGTGCAGACTGTGAAGTCCTTTTCCATATCTGGCACTCGGAGAATCGGTGCACTAGTTAGTAACCTTTTAAGCTTGATGAATGCACTATCACATTCTTATTTCCATTCATACCTGACCCCCTTGCATTGCAAAGTGGTGATGGGTTTCGCTATTTTAGAGAACCCTTCCACAAATCTCCGATAATAACCTGCTAGCCCCATGAAGCTTCTTACCTCATGAGCATTTTTCAGCACTGGCCACTCCATTATGGCCTTTAACTTCTCTGGGTCCACAGAGATTCCTTCACCGGAAATGATATGACCTAAATAGTGAATTTCTTTCTAAAAGAAGGAACACTTTGACAACTTCCCATACAATTTGTTCTCTCTAAGGCAAGACAACACCACTCGCAAGTGTTCCTCATGTTCTCTTTCATTCTTGGAATCGATGAGGATATCATCTAGAAAGACTTGTATAAAGCGGTCTAGGTATTTCCAGAATACACCATTCATGAGGATCATGAATACTGTTGGTGCATGGGTCAATCCGAAAGGTACTACAATGAACTTGTAATGCCCAAACCGAGTTCGAAAGGAATTTTTAGGAATATCGCCTTCCTTAATCCTTAACTGGTGATACCCTGATCGCAAATCAATCTTTGAGAATACCGTTGCTCCTTTCATCTGATCAAAGAGATCATCTATCTGTGGCATTGGGTACCTATTTTTCATTGTAGCATGGTTCAAGTCTCTGTAATCTATACAAAGTCGTAAGGAACCATCCTTCTTCTTTACAAAAATTACTGGTGCACCCCAAGGTGAGACACTAGGCCTTATTAGCCCTAAGTCCAGTAGCTCTTTCAACTACATTTGGAACTCACAAAGTTCTGGCACTATCATCCGATACAGAGTCTTGGAAATTGGTTATGCACTAGGTTTTAGCTCAATAGTAAAATCGAACTCCCTCTCAGGAGGTAACCTTGGTAACTCATTCGGAAAAACATTCTTAAGTTCTGACAATACCAGGTACTGATCCAAGGAGGGTCCTTTCCTTTCATTCATTGCTTCAATGACATAAAGTCAACACCCTTGCCTCATGCACCATTTAATCTTCATAGTTGAGATAAAGTGTACAGACACCTTTCTCCTTACACCATGGATCTCTATTGGCCTTCCTTCGTTGTCAACACAAATCACCCTTTTTGTGAGACAACCTACCATAGCTCGATGGGCTTCTAACCAATCCATTCCAATGATTAGGTCATATGCCCCGAGAGTAGTGACGTAAACCTTCAACCTGGTAGTACACACTCCCAGGAATATTAGGAAATTTTCAATGCTAGGTCCTACCCCCTGTTTTTCCCCTGAAGCCATCTCGACTTGTTTAAAGTCATCATGCTCATAAGCTTCCAACCCACTCTTTTCTAATGCGGATGGTGAAATGAAACTATATGTAGCACCAGAATCAAATAAAATGTTAACATTGGTATGATTTAGCGTATCTAATGACTCCACCACCGTGGATTGATGTTCTGCCTGGCGATTATTAACCACTGTGTAAATCTGGTGGCTACCACTTTCTCTTCCCATCAAGGCCTTTCCTTTTCTATGCACAAATCCTTATTGTAACTCTGGGTAGTCATGCTGGTAATGGGGTCCTCCACATCCCCAACAGGTAACATGAGATTGAACTTGTGTACTACTTTGTGACGGTCTCTGAAATGAGTTTCTTCCCCTGGAACCCCTGCCCCTACTAGCTGCTCCCTGAGATGGTCATGGACCTGCCTGCATCTTTGGTGATGAACGGGATGCTGCACTCACTACCATTGAAATCCCTGTGGCTATTGTCCTTGGTGCACCTCTATTACCATATGGAGGTGGCCTTGAGCCCCCTCCCCTAGGGAATGTCCTAGGGGCCTTCCCCACGAATCCAGGATGATGCGGAAAATTCAATCTTGTACCTCCATTTAAGTTCATGTGTTCCTCAGTATAACGCGCATTTTCAACTATTTCTGCTACCGAAGACGGTTTCCACATCCGCACCATGGCCCTTATATTAGGGTTTAACCCATAGACAAAGGGTTATGCCTGTCGTTGATCATTATCCATGTATGAAACATATTTGACCAATTCCATAAACCTGATCTCGTATTCTTCTACGGTCCTGTTTCCTTGTACTAGAGCATGAAACGCTCCCACCTATTGTTCCTCGTAGTAAGTTGGTTGATATTTCCTTAGGAACCTCTCCTCAAAAATTTCCCAAGAGACGGTGTCTGGGGTAAGGCGCAACTACCTCTCCAGGTTGCCCCACCAGTTCAAGGCACTGTCTCTCAACTGAAAAATCACTATCTTTGCCTTTGAAGTGGATGCATAGTCTCTTAAGGCAAAACACCTTGTCATGCCTTCCAACCATGCCTCGGCACATTCACTAGCACGACCCCCGACAAACTCTGGAAGTTTGATCTTTTGCAGTTATCTAGTGATGTCTTCGGGTGGACGTCCTCCCCCTGAATCCCTCGATGCTTCAGGATTACCCGTTCCAGATGGTGGTGGTTCCACTTTGATCCCTACTGGTTGACGCCCCTTTAAAGTCTCATTTATGGCCTCCAAAGAGCACAGAATGAGAGATAATTCAAGCAATGGTGGTGGTGGTGGTGGCAGTGTCTGCATCGATGCCCCACTGCCTCGATTTCCTCAAGTCCTAACCATCGTTTATAATTGAATCTACATCGACCAAAAGTTTGTCAGGGTGAGTCTAGGACAATTCACATTAGCACAACTTAAACTAGAAAACAGGGGTAGGCGTAAATTGTTTTTACTTGTCTATAAACAAAGGTTACTCTCTTTAGGGGAAGTGGATAGGTTAGGGTCGAAAGCCTCTAAGCTTGATGTTTTCACCTAAGGAAACTACTGACTCTCTCACATGTGATAAACACATTTAACCTATCATTACTATCATGGTGCAGTGGTGTATAGTCTTTGGTGAAAGCTCTATACTCGATGGATAGGTCGCCGGTTGAAAACCAGTCTGCTCCAACAAAATTTAATCTAATCCAAAACAAATTTTATTCGAATCGTAATGTTATGTTAATTACACATTTTAATTAATTAGTCATTTAATTAATTAATCACTATTATTAATCCTTAATCATTTAATTAATTAACCACTAGTCATTTAATCCATTAATCAATATTATTAATGCTTTGTAATAAAGTTAAAATTTGAAATTAATTATTTAAAATAAATAATAATAATAAAAAAAATTGGAATTAATCATTCTAAAATTTAAAATTTAAAACAACCTCAAAAATGTTTTAAATTATTAAAACCCAGTTTAAAGTAATTAAAATACAATTTTAATAATTAAAAGTAATTAAAACAAAATAAAATAAATAACATAAAAAAAAATCTCAAGGCAGTGGTGGGTCCTCGCATGAGGTCCACTTGGCCCCTCCCTCTTTTCCCACTTGTTAAACATTTAATTAAATAATAGATGAGAATAACTATTAAAACCCTAACAAACCCTAATTGCCAAGGTTTTCCCTACTCTAGCCGCTCCGCCCATGGCCTTCTCTCATGGCTTCTCGGGCGTTTGATGGCTCGTGGTTTGGGTGATAGCACTGTAACGTGATGCGTTCATCACTGTATCGCCCCTTCGTGGGCTTCTCCTTCGTGGCTTGGCGTTGGTCTTGGCCACTGGGCTTGTGAGTTTTTTGTTTGTAAAAGGGTTTGAGGGTAATAGGCCTTGTATCAGCCTGTGGTTCTTTTTTTTTTGTTTGCTTGGTCCTTGGTCTCAGTGCTAGTTGTTTGTGGCTGAGTGGTTAAGGAATGTGCCTTTTTTGGGATGTCTCGTGACTTGATATGCGTTGTCAACTGGTCTGTTGAGGTTTTTTTTTTTCCAGATGCAAAAATGTGCATCACAATCATGCCCTTGTGGGCTCTCCTTGGTGGTTGTGTGCACTTGGTGGGTATGGGTATGGACGCGTCGTGCACAATCTATTCTCTCATAGGGCTCCATGGGCGGGCTTTTGAACTTGGTGGTTGACTTGAAAATCGAAAACTCGATGGCCTGTATGAGTTATGGATGCACAGTGCATGGCCTTGGCTCCTTGTGGACTCTCCCAATGGCATCTTTGTGATTTGTTTGTTGTCTGTCGGTCACGAGTTCAAAACCCATGAGCTCGCACTTTCTTTTTTTTAATTTTCAGCTGGGCCTTTGTAGTACAACGCCTGTGGCTTGGCACTATCTTGCTGGTTGTTGGATGTGTGGTGGAAATGAAATGCCCCTTGTGGGCTTCTTGTGCATTGGTTTGGTGCTTGTGCACTGGTTTGGGCAGATAATATACCCCCTTTGATGGCTTAACACTTGGGTGCTTGTTCTCGGTTCAACGACATTTCCCCTTATGGGATTTCTCCCTGGCGCTTGTTTTTGAGCCCATATGTTGTCATATGAACTTATCCTCGGGCTTTAGTGGATGAATTGGATATGGGCATTTTCATTGCTTTGACTGTTGCGCTTGGCTTGTGGAATTAGACCTCAGTTCTATGTGTTGAGGAAGGTGCTAAGCTTGATAGCTTGTGGATTAATTGTATATGTGTAGTGCATGGGACTTTGTCCCCTCCTCTTCGGTGGCTTAGCTTGGTGCTTGGCATTTGTGCTTTGGACTTTAACTAGAGGTTGTGGCTTGAATTAGTAGGGACGTGAGCCCAAGGATACCACTTGTGTTTGGTGTATGTGATTGGATTTGGAGACTTATGTATTGGTTTGCGCTTGTATCATTAAATTTTCTCACCGGCTGTTCATTCTTGTCCTATTTATGTCATCTCTAAGTGAGGTGATTTACTGTGGTTGGAAAAATAAGGAGTTTCTTAAACCTATTGGCATGTTAGTTGGTATTTATCTTGCAGGAATTTTGAAGGAAACTACAATCAAATTATCAGAGAATCTTCAGGTGATCTCATAAAATAAGTATGTTGCTTGCTATTATGTGACTGTATTATATGTATAGGGATTCCTTTTTTTGTTTGTTTGTTTGTTTGTTTGTTTTGGTTTTAGGTTATTGATATCCGATCATTGATGACAGGAAGGAGGGTTTCCATGGCATCTTTCTATAATAGGGGCCTTTTTGCATTGATCAAGTTTCCTGGGCCTTATTATCCCTATTGGGGATGCATATTTCTTCCACACTTTGCGAATGGTGGGTTGTGGAGAACACTTTGGTTTCTCCACATCTGGTATAAAACTCAATTCAAGACCGCAGAAGAAGAAACCAACCTTGGGACAAATTTTGAATAATAAAAACAGGTTAAGCACAGGAAAAGGGCCTTGGGGCTTTGTCTCTTTGCTTAAGTAATTATTTCATATTATTTGTATTAATTTTGTATTTCATATTCTTTTGTTCAAGGGTAGAATATATATATATATATATATATATATATATATATATATATATATATATATATAAAGAAATAAAATTCAGTTGTAGGTAGGCCCTTAAGGCTCCAGTGCTTCAAACTGAAGCTTTGATACCATGTGTAAGGTCCTCTCTAACAGAACCTAGAATTTCATAAATTTAAACATAACATTTCTATTACAATTTCTTTTTACGGTTCTATATTCTGCAAAATAACAGTTTACAGTTTATGGCTCAGCAAAATTCAAAATGGGCAACATGATATAAATAACATATTGAATAATATACACAGCATAAATAACATATTGAATCATCATACGATAATGAGCATGCCATAATAACGAACAAAAATACCTGTCAAGTGATTTGTTTCCCAGCTCTGTTTGTCCAAGCTGAAGATGAAACTGTTCCCAAGTTGCTCTACCAAACTCTACCCAAAACTAAATCTTTCCTCCCAGCCAGCTAGGAACAGAGCCTATCCGGCCCCCTAGCTCCAGGATACTATAAGGATTCCTAGCCCCCGAGCCCACAACTCAAAGCAACAGATGCTCCCCTGTACAGTCCAACAAATTCCTCAAGCCAAAAACTAGAAATACAGTTTTACAATCCCTCCTCCCAAAAAATGCTCCAATACAGTGTCCTAATCTCAAAATAATTCTCCCTGCCCCCCAAAATCCAAAAAAGTCCCCCTCTTGAATGTTTTCCCCCCCTTATATTCCCCTTCCCATTCACCGCCTCCTGGCTTCATTAAGATTCACCCACCTTATCTCTCCATTCAATGCCAACCACCTTATCCCTCCATTCAATGCCAACCACCTTATCCCCTTTTCATTAATTGTTCTATCCTTCGATATGTTAAGTTTTCTTTTAATAAATTAAAATTTATTAAACTTAAATTTATTACCCAAAGATTTAATGAGTTAATTAATTAATTAATACATATTAAACAATAAATAAATAAATATTTTTTATTATTAATAAATAATAATTTATTTATTTATTATTAATAATAAATAATAATTAAATAATTAATATACATTAGGACAATTAATTATTTAATTAATTAAACTTAATGAACCTTAAACAAGTATTTAACTTTCACAATTAGTTATTTAACTAGGGTTGTTACAGTAGAAATGTTTATGTAGCATCGCCACTGTCTTTTAGACGCCCAAGTGTCCTGCCACCTGACTGTAGTGGGCTTCCTAGATCATCTTCGCTCGCTCAGTTGATGGAACACAGATATGGCCCAGACAACACAACAACCCATCCTGAAGATGGAAATTATCGACAACTGCATTTGCACCCAACATTTGGTAGGTGGTGGTGAAGTCAGGGTCTGTCTCTTAGAGTTGGGGCCATCCAGATGTCTCATGGTGGCAAGAGTCTAGCACCGTGGTGAGTGCCACGACTGGCAGTCTGCTGAGGTAACCAATGACGTGATTGATGCTTCCTATTTTATACTTGATGTTGAGGTGGAATTGTTGCAAGTATTGATCAGGGGATCAAAATTTGCTCAATTTTCAAAGTGCTCGGATTGAGACGAAAACAGTGCCATTGCGTCTGTCTCGTTTTGCTGATTCCGGCGGTATATTTATTTTCGCGAATGGAGTCCGTATGGAGGAGATATCGCGATTTGACCGCCAAGTCAAACAGGGAAAAATTAGGGATGCTGACTGTACCTGTACGTACAGTCCGTACGACCACGTGGAGGGCCGTACCATCATGCTGACATGGCAGAGGGATGATGTGGCGATTGCTGGTTGGATGGTCGTTGGCGAATACAGTGTGGACACGTGTGTCATTTGCAGCGAATAAGGTTTGGACACGTGGCCCAACCCATTGGTGCCACGTGTCACTATCCTGCTAGTTGTTATGGTTGGTTGTATTTGTGTAAAAGGTATTGGGTCTGCGGGGTTCGACCCCGGGACCTCCCACTCTATGAAAGTCTTAACACATATGTGCTAGCCATTTAACCCGGACGTATTCCTTGTTATGTATTCCGGCATATATGTATTTAAGTTTGGGTTTTGTACTATGTAGAAAAGGGGGCGGGCCGGGGCTTAAGCCCCGACCCTTGGTTTTATTACAATATATATATGACCATATACATATGCCCGGAAGTGTTTGGGCGCGCGATTCATATGTTATATTTGTATTACAAATACATTGCAATGTATTTATGTATATGTGTTGGCGCGTGGTTTTGAACCCGCGACCTATAATACATTGCGCGCGGTTATATATATTTCCGTGGGTTTTGTTTCACATAACCAATGGTTTAGTGAGTGGGAAATGCACAGTTGTGGAAGTTTTCAAACGGTCCAACTACTTTTGCGCCCAGCCCAAGGTCTCATGGGCCATATGACCCAATGCCGAGGCGGTTAAGGGCTGGAGGTGCCCTAACCGTTCTACGGTTTGGACCGGTGCGCGGTTGCATACGGGTCTTGGTTTTTCCGCTTAAATGAGCGTGTGTGCCAGGTTTGGAGAAGGGAGGGTGCAGATTGTAGAACCAGAGACAACAAAGAAGAAGGGGAGACTTCAAGGAGGCTATCTTCTTCATTTTTCGACCGTTTCAGGTGCCGTCAGAGCCTAGACAGGGGTTTTGGGATGCTGCGGAGCCATTGGAGCAGTCATT
>ML806407.1:63238-75287 GCA_009831015.1 Picea engelmannii
ATTTTTGATGTTGTCTATGTTTATTTCTACATAAGTAATCCTTTCTTATGTGTTGCAAATTGATCCGGTTGCTTTAAACACATAACATTTCACTTGCAATTTAATTTAATCAAGTTTATCAAGTCTTCTTCAATTTTAGATCAAGTATGTGGACCACTTTTGATGTCGGTCATTCTGCAATTTTTCGTGTGTCTGGATGAACTGCAGTGGATTTTGATCAGTGTGGATGACTGTCTCCTTCCCAAGAATGTAATGTCTCCATTGGCGACATGCTTGCACAATGGAGTACATTTCTTTGTCATAAGTAGGGTACTTATGGACAGTATCTGACAGTGTCTCACTATGATAGGCCATGAGGTGGCCTTGCTGAGTGAGAATGACGCCCACAACATAATCTGAAGCATCTATCTCGATCTCAAAGGGATGTTGCAGGTCTGGTAGTGAAAGTACTGGGGTTGAGCACAAGTGTTGCTTCAAATCATCGAACGCTTGTTGTTGGGACCGACCCCACGCAAATTCTTCCTTACCACCACCCCTATTTATTTGGCTGAGGGCCCATGCAATATGGAAGGAACCCAACATGAAACTACAGTAGAAATTAGCAAGTGCCAAGAAGATCCGAAGCTTAGTGAGTGTTGTTGGGGCTGGACAGTCATGAATGACTTGGATATTCGTTGGATCCACATGTAAGCCATGTTGATCAATGATGTAGCCCAGGTAATGGACCCTGTCCATGATGAAGGAGCATTTTTCCAAGTTGGTGTATATCTTGTGCTGTCGCAGGGTGTGCAGAACCTGCTGAATATGCTGCAAGTGTTCGGCCCAAGTCTTGTTGTAAATTAGAATGACACCACTACAACATTATTGGTGAATGGTTGCAGGATATCATCCATCATCCTCATGAAAGTGGCTGGATCATTTTTCAAGCCAAAGGGCATGACCAACCATTCAAAAAGTCCTTCCTTTGACTTGAAGGAGGTCTTCCATACATCTGTCTATTCTATCGGGACCTAGTAGTAGCCAGACTTCAGATCAATCTTACTAAAGTATTTGGCCCCTGTGAGTTAATCAAGGAGGTCATCGATTCGGGGAATTAGGTACTGGTTTCTGACAATGATTTTATTAGATCCCGGTAATCAATACAGAGTCGTCAGGTTCCATCTTTCTTATGTACGAGCACGATTGGGCTCCCGCAAGGTGATGAGATAGGGTGGATGTGCCCCTTGTGGAGCAGTTCTTGGATATGTTGCTTGATCTCCTCATTCTCTAACAAAGAGTGATGATAGACTGGCCCATTGGGCAGCAGTGCACCATGGGTTAGATCGATGGTGTGCTTGACCTAGCAGTGCAGAGGTACCCCTATAGGTGAGGAGAAGATATTCGAGTATTCTTCCATGACCTTATCTACTTGCTTATGTTGTGTAGTGAGGTCAGCCTCAAAGACCCTGGATGTGGCTGCGATATTTCACTTATTCTGAGAGAGAATCACGAAGAAGACAAACTTCCCCATCTAAGAGATGACCTTCCTACATTTCTTAGCAGAGATCAAGGAAATAACACTAGGTGGGACTGCCTCGGGTATCCTGTACAATTTCATGCTCAAATTAATAATAACACTACAAGGCCTAGACTCATATACATCACGACGTTTCCATAAATAAGTTTGGCCTAAAATAACATCACAAACTTCGAGAGTAGAAACATCACACAATACCTCATCTTTGAAGGGCTTGCTGCCATACAACAATCGACACTATTGGCTGATGCGGAGATCACTTCCTTGGCGGAGCCATCCAATGGTGTAGGGTTGTGGGTGTGACATTGTTGGCAGGGCCATCCACTTAATGACCTATACTGAGATGAGATTCTTCTGGCTACCGCTATCAATGATGAAGTGCAGCGGGGTGCCTTTTACCCACATATGTGAATGGAAGAGGCGCTCTCCTTCTTCTGGCTCGTCTGGTTCACTAGGCTAGAGATTGGTGGTAGCAACGGTGGCACTGGGTTCCACATCAATGATCCATCTTCCCCTTTCAGGATCTGTCTCATAGTCATAATCCACATTTGATTTAGAGGCTTTCACTTCGGTCACCAGCGACTGCTTTGAGCGGCAATCAACAGTGTTATGCCAAGGGCTCTTATGGAAGTCACACCACTTCTTGGTATCTTTCTATGTCTTTCCAGTGTCCTTCTTTGCTTGTGGCTTGTACTGGTTTTCCTGATATTGTCCATATTTTCTCTGTCCTTTGTTTGGTGGGTTGGGGCTGTGCTTTCCTAGATTTTGTTGTGAGGAGTTCCCAGGCCCAAATTATTGCATCTTTTGTTTGAGCTTCTGCTCAATTTTGACAGCATTCGGTAGGCCGCACCCAAGGATGAGATGTCCAGAAATTCCATTTCGGTCTGGATGTATATATGTAGAGAACCACGATACTTGAACACCAGATGTCGCTCAAATATTTGATACCCAACTTGGTGCACAACGTATGGAAGATATTTGTGAAATATGGCACTGCTTGATCTCTTTCTTGCCATAGTGTGGTCCATTTGGTATATAGATTGTCATAAATTCCGACAGGGTAGTATTGTTTCTTAATAGAATCCCTGAAGGATTCCTAGGTGGTCGTTACTGAAAATAGTGAGGTTTCCTCTGTTTCATTTTTCTCACAGAAATTTTCCCACCAATCTTTGAAATAGAGAACAGCTTTAAGGAGCGCAAAAGTAATCTTTTCTCTATTCAAAAATTTATGAACTGAAAAATTTCCTTCTTGTAGATTCAACCACTTATCTACAGCATCTGCCTCTATATGACCTTAAAATATAGGAATATAAAAGTTTGTTTGTACCTTGAATTGGGCGATGCCTCCGTTCGAAGAAGATGCATCACCTGTTGGTAGTCGCCGAAGGATTTGCGAGAAACTATCCATCATCTTGTTCCTCTGTTGCATGAGGGCTTCCTCAATCAGCAGTATAAAAGGATATCATGTCTCATCATATTTATTTTCTCCTGCCATGGGAGGTCACTTGGGCATGCAAGAGCTTATGTCCTCAAGAGAAACAAGCTCGAGACCCAACTCTTTGTACTCCGACCTCGTTGGGGACATGCATTAAGACGACAAGGATCAGACCGCTCGGATACCACTGATCCAGATTTTATGAGCAGAACAAAATGAATACATATTATTAACAATTTCTTAACACAAAATAACAGAGATATAGTAAAACTGGTTTTCTGTTCAATAATGAAATAAGCTGAAACTGTAAAATGCAGCAGAAACAAGCTTGTTGGAATGGTGGCGGCTTATCTCTGAGAAGAGATGTGACGGCAGTGCGCATTCACAAGAAAAAGGTTACAATGAGTCTCTAAAGGCCTTTTTACAATAATAAATAATTCCAAAAACCCTAGGCATCCAAAAACCTAACCCTAGGAGATGAAGCGCTAAAAGTCATGTGGGCCCCGTTTGGGTAAGTTAGTACATCAACTTCCCGGGGTCATAACTTTTGCATACAATCTTTGTTTTAGGCGTGTGATAGACCATTGAAAAGGTATCTTCGAGGATATTAATTTTGAGGGCTCAATTATGCCTTAGGAGATCATTCAGGAGATCAATACTGAAAAACCTTCATTTAGTCCCTCAAAATGGCCCTGGAAGTTAAAACTGCGAAAAATAGTAAGTTGCCAAAATTGTCAGAAAACTGTTTTGAGCTAGTTGGAAAAGGTGGGTGGCCACCGATATCCATATGGATCAATCCTCCCTCCTTAGGAAGAAATGGTCTACATTGCGTTGAGTCCCCCCATTAGATGAGGAAATTTCTACTGAATTTGGCCCCGGGTGAGCCACTTGCCTTGGTCCAGGAGCTGCCCTGCTTTGACGACTCGATAAACATGGATCCTTTGTTGTCGAGTGCCCTTGATCTTTCTGTCCAAAATATAATCATTAGATACCTATTGTATGCAGTCGGGGTTGAGCTCTGTTGGTGTTAGTTGTTCTGCTACTTCTGAGGTGTCCAATAATGGTGGGAAATAAGGGCGAAGGAGATCCACGTTGAACACTAGGTGTAGGCCAAGGAAAGGAGGAATGTTGAGCTCAAAATCATTATCCCCCATGGCCTTGGTGATAGTGTATGGTCAATAATGGAGTGGGCAAAGATTCCAATGGGGTATTGTAAGGCCTTCTTTCTACAAGTGAAACCAAACTTTGTCGCCCACCTGAAACTTATGCGACACCCAATGTTGATCATGGCATTGTTTGTACTTGTCATTGGACTTCTATAGGATATCCTGAACCTGTTCATGGATGTGTTGGATCCTCTCAATGAACAGGGTGTCTTTGTCAGCTTCAGTTGGAGTAGGAGATGAGTTAGTCGAGGTGACCACAAGGGGAAGTGCAACATCTATGGGACCCAATGGTTGGAATCCCAACCCCACTTGAAAGGGGTTGTGGCCGATTGAGCTATGAAAGGCTCGGTTGTATCTATGTTGGACATAGGGAAGGATCTCATCCCATGTGTAAGGGTTCTTTGAATTATAAATGCGAAGGATATGCACAATCATTCGATTTAAAACCTCGGTTTGGCCATCTGTCTGGGGGTGGAAGGCAATGGATTTGGTGAGCTTGGTGTCTAGCAGTGACCAGAGGCTCAACCAGAATGTGCTGAGAAATTGACTATCCTGATATGAGACAATGGTTTGTGGGATTCCAAAATGTACTCATACTCATTCAAAGAATATCTTGGCAGTGGCCTCTGCTGTGATGGTCTTCTTATAAGCAACCAGAATCGCCATCTTAGAAAAGCAATCAACAACCACAAAAACACAGTCATTTCCCCGCTTGTTGGATGGGAGGCCAGCCATGTAGTCCATTGAGATGGATTCCCATGGCCTCTTGGGAGTAGAAAGAGGGGTGTACAATCCCTGTTTCTTCATGGTCAGTTTGGCAATAGCACAAGTAGTCCAGGACCTGATATACTTTCCGACCTCCTGTCGAAGTTTCGGCTAGCAGAAATGTTTCTATAGAATCACCACTGTCTTTTTGACGCCAAAGTGTCCTGCCACCCGAATGTAGTGGGCTTCCCAAATCAGCTTCGCTCGCTCACTTGATGGAACATAGATATGGCCCAGACGATACAACAACCCATCGTGAAGATGGAAATTATCGACAACTGCATTTGCACCCAACATTTGGTAGTTGGTGGTGAAGTCAGGGTCTGTCTCATAGATTTGGGGCCATCCAGATGTCTCATGTCCGCAAGAGTCTTGCACCATGGTGAGTGTCGCGACTGGTGGTCTACTGAAGCAACCAGCGATGTGATTGGTGCTTCCTGTTTTATACTTGATTTTGAGGTGGAATTGTTGCAAGTATGTGGACCACTTTTGATGGCGTTCATTCTACAATTTTCCCTATGTCTACTTGAACTGCAGTGGCTTATGATCAGTGTGTATGACTGTCTCCTTCCCAAGAATGTAATGTCTCCACTGGTAGCACGCTTGCACAATGGAGTACATTTCTTTTTCGTAAGTAGGGTACTTACAGATAGTATCTGACAGTGTCTCACTATGATAGGCCACGGGGTGGTCATGCTGAGTGAGAATGATGCCCATAGCATAGTCTGAAGCATATGTCTTGATCTCAAAGGGATGTTGTAGTTCTAGTAGTGAAAGTACTGGGGCTGATCACAAGTGTTGCTTCAAATCATCGAACTCCTATTTTTGGGACCGGCCCCATGCAAATTTCGCCTTACCACCACCCTTGTTTATTTGGCTGAGGGCCCATGCAATATGGGAGAAACCCAGCACAAACTTGTGGTAGAAATTAGCAAGTCCCAAGAAGCTCTGAAGCTCACTGAGTGTTGTTGGGGCTGGCCAGTCACGGATGACTTGGATCTTGGTTGGATCCACATGTATGCCATGTTGATCAATGATCTAGCCCAGGTAATGGACCCTGTCCATGCCGAAGGAGCATTTTTCCAGGTTTGTGTATAACTTGTGCTACCATAGGGTATGCAGAACCTACCGAATATGCTGCAAGTGTTCAGCCCAAGTTTTGCTATAAATTAGAATGTCATCCAGATACACCACTACAAAAGTATTGGTGAACGGTGGCAAGATATCGTCCATCATCCTCATAAAAGTGGCTGGAGCATTTGTCAAACCAAAGGGCATGACCAACCATTCAAAAATTCCTTCCTTTGACTTGAAGGTGGTCTTCCATACATCTATCTATTCTATCAGGACTAGGTGGTAGCCAGACTTCATATCAATCTTACTAAAGTATTTGGCCCCCGTAAGTTGATCAAGAAGGTCATCGATTCGGGGAATTGGGTACCAGTTTCTGACATTGATTTTATTCAGAGCCCGGTAATCAATACAGAGTCACCAGGTTCCATCTTTCTTCTATACCAGCAAGATTGGGCTCCCGCAAGGGGATGAGTTGGGGTGGATGTGCCCCTTGTGGAGCAGTTCTTGGATCTGTCACTTGATCTCCTCCTTCTCGAACAAAGAGCAATGATAGACTGGCCCATTGGGAAGCAGTGCGCCAGGGGTTAGTTCAATGGGATGCTTGACCTGGTAGTGCAGAGGTACCCCTGTAGGTGAGGAGAAGATATATGAGTATTCTTCCATGACCTTATCTACTTGCTTTTGCTGTGTGGAGAGGTTAGCCGCAAAGACCCTGGATGTGGCTGCGATCTTTCACTTATTCTGAGAGCGAATCATGAATAAGAAAAACTTCCCCATCTGAGAGATGACCTTCCTACATTGCTTAGTAGAGATCAAGGAAATAGCAATAGGTGGGACTGCCTTGGGTATCCTGTACAATTTCCTGTTCAAATTAATAATAACACTATGAGGCCTAGACTCATATACAGCATGTCGTTTCCATAAATAAGGTTGGACAAAAAGAACATCACAAACTTCGAGAGGAGAAACATCACACAATACCTTGTCTTTGAAGGGCTTGATGCCATACGACAGTTGACACTGTTGGTTGACGTGGAGATCGCTTCCTTGGCGGAGCCATCCAATGGTGTAGTGTTGTGGGTGTGGCATTGTTGGAAGGGCCAACCATTTGACGACCTCTACTGAGATGAGGTTCTTCTGGCTACCACTATCAACGATGAAGTGTAGCAGGGTGCCTTTTACCCACATCTATGAATGGAAGAGGCTCTCTCCTTCTTTTGGATCATCTGGTTCACCAGGTTGGAGCTTGGTGGTAGCAACGGTGGCACTGGGTTCCATGTCAATGATTCGTCTTCCCCTTTCTGGTTCTGTCTCGGAGTCAGAATCCGCATCTGATTCAGAGGCTTTCACTTCGGCCACCAGTGACTGCTTTGAGTGGCAGTCAGCAATGTTATGCCAAGGGCTCTTATGGAAGTCGCACCACTTCCCGGTATCTTTCTTTATCTTTCCAGTGTCCTTCTTTTCTTGCATCTTGTATTGGTTTTCCTGATACTATCCATCTTTTCTATGTCCTTTTTTCGGTGGTTTGGGGCCTCCCTTTCCTGGATTTTGTTGTGCGGGGTTCCCAGGCCAAAATTTCCGCGTCTTTTGTTTGAGCTTCTTCTCAATTTTGACGGCATATGGGTAGGCCACGCCCAAGGATGAGATGTACAGAAATTCCATTTCGGTTTGGATTTATCTATGCAGATCACCACGATACTTGAGCACCAAAATTCACTCTGAATCTTTGATACCCAACTTGGTGCACAAAGTATGGAAGACATTTGTGAAATCTGGCACTGCTTGGTCTCTTTCTTGTCGCAGTGTGGTCCATTTGGTATACAGGTCGTCATAACTTCCAACAGGGTATTATTGTTCATTAATAGAATCCCTGAAGGATTCCTAGGTGGACATGACTAAAAATAATGAGGTTTCCTCTATTTCCTTTTCCTCACAAAAAGTTTCCCACCAATCTTTGACATGGGGAACGACTTTGAGGAGCACAAAAGTAATATTTTCTATATTTGAAAATTTATGAACAGAAAAAAACCCTTCTTGTAGATTCAACCACTTGTCTACAGCATATGTGATCTGAAAATAGAAGGCTGACTTGTTATGCTATGCAAGCACCCTCTACTTCATTAAAATAAACTTTACAGGACCTTGCTTCATGTGTTAAAATATGCAAGATAAACTTATGTGCCAAATTTATGTATCTTCTTGTAAATGTTTATGTGTGAGGAATTGTTCTTTTAGATGGTTAAATATGTACTTTAAACAAATACACAACAACACAACTTGTAGCAAATAAACCATCAAACTCACAACAAGAACAAGCTGATAAAGGAGTTCACCCCCCTCCGGGCTACATCTCCTTGAGCCTCCATCAATGGATTTGGCTCTCTGGGATTAATTAGTCAAAAGTTATTTTACAAGATGCTTCTTAACTCCAATGGAAAAAAAATACTATACCATTGAGATCAGAACACATAAAAACCCCAAAAATGATTAATAGAACTCTAGAAACGGATCATGGCTCATCCGGGCATGACCTCTTCTACATGTGGCCATAAGCTTCCCTGAGCTTCTCTTTGGAAAAAACACCTGTAAAAGTCCTCTACAACCTCTGAAACCTGTCCCAATGTGTTCAAAGCATATCAATTACCCAAAAATGATTATTCAATCACAAAAAACAAACATAGGCTCACCAAACCATGTCCTCGATCAATGAGGGCTTCAAGCTCCCTAGAGCTTGCTGAAACTTCAATGGTGAAAAACTTGCAGAAGAAGTCTTCAAATGGCCTTGATAACAGCACCAATGGATCCAGGACGTCCAAAAACCCCTAGCTGGGCTTTTACGGCACCTCAATCGGCCAAAAGATGAAGAAGCTAGGCCTCCTCCATTTTCCTCCTTCAAGCTTTCTGAAACTGGCTCTACAAAACGCACCTTTGTGTGCATGAACCCAGCACACACACCATTTAAGGTGTAAAAACCCGGCACCAAGCGCAACCGTGCCAACGGTGCAAACAATAGGATGGTTAGGGTGCCTCCAGCCCCTAACCGCCTAGCTCTCGGGCATATGGTCCATAAGACCGTGCGTATTTGGCAAAAAGGCTAACGGTCAAAACCGTGCCAACTTCCTCCAACTCCAGGTCACGGGCATATAGCACATAGCATAGAACCATGGGGCTACATATCCAAACATAAAAATCCGCGCGTTAACGGTTACATAACTCCCGCCCATTTAACAAAGGTTATGGTTATGTTTACAAAATAAACCGCGGGCTATATAATTGAAACCGCACGCCATTGAATGGTCGTAGTCATATGTAATAAACACACGACGACGGGCCTAGGCTAGGCCCCGGCCCGACCCCCGCCAAACAATACAAAAATGTGATTTTAAATACATTTAAACTCATGTATATACTAAGCAACAACACATGGCCCAATGGTCGAGCAGTCGCGCCAAGGCACTATGCTGTGGGGGAGGTCCGGGGGTCGAACCCCACGGCCTCCATAAAATTTTATCAAACAAACATTCAACCAATGCCGGGATGCCATGTGGCAGCCCATGATTGGGCCACGTGGCACCCAATCATTTGACCACATAACTCCACGTGTCGAGATGTCATTCGACCAACTGTCAACCAACATATGCTTGCCACATCATCGCCACGTATGCTGCTGACGTCATCTGACACGTAGGATGCTGATGTCATCATGTGCCATGTGTCACCCTTCCAGTGGTGACATGTGTCACCTCCAAATTGGTCCAACCGTATGCCCCAAAAGCCAAATCTGCCTGACACGTGTCATCACCTGGAGCCACCACGTGTCCTGTACGGACCTGCCACGTGTCTTGTACGGACTGTACGGACTGGTACAGTCAGCATTAATTTTTTTGCATGTTTGGCTTAACAAACAGATCACGATATCTTCTTCATATGGAGTCCATTTGACAAAGTAAATATACCACCAAAATCAGGAGGACGAGACGGACGCAATGGCACCATTTTCGTCACATTCTGAGCACTTTGAAATTTGAGCAAAATTTGACCCCTGGTCTAGATTTTGATCACACCTTCCCACTGAAAGGCTTTTGGACCCACAAAAGCTTATCTGTCTACTTTCAAATTATATCAAAATCTTTTCGACAATCACCTAAATACTCTGACATGTCGGGCACTGCAACTGGCTATGTCCTTCAACCACTGCTCTCTGGCTACTGCTGACCCACTATTCTCTCTGTTCTTGGAAGACTTCCAACCTTCCCAGTGAGAATCAAGTCCCTCTTTCGAACTCTTGAACGTCAACAAAATCAGCTCTCCAATGGCTACAAAAAAACTTCCTGCGACATCTTGTCACAAGCCAAGAAAACCATCAATCTTGAAAACAAATCATACAAGATTGAAAATGATGCCAACAAAATCTTTTGTTCTTCAAACAAACTGTCGCATCTCGTACTTTATCAAAGCACATGGCGTTTTCAAAATCAACTTTCAAGTCAATAAACACCATCGACTAAACACAAGTCGAACAACACGATCGACACAACATAGTCGTCAGAAAATCATCAACACCAATCGAGACTCATTTGAAACATCAACCTTCCCAAACTGACAAGTCGACAAACATGATACATAATCATGTAACAATCATGAATCACTCATGATGAACCATCACCAGGTTCATTGCTTACACATACATAAAAACAAATGCATGTGCATGACTCTTCAACTCTCCTTTCAGTACAAACATAAGTACATAACCCCAAAACATGTGGGTACTTAAGAGCTGAACATGAAAAATATAAATGGCTGCAACAAGTGAACATCATATCCATCTTTTACATCTTCCTGGCAAATTTATGCAACAACAAAATGCCTTCAAAATGAATTGCATTCACATGCAACTTTCATCATGCAAGTTGTGATAAACTATTGCAACTTATCATGCTTCCCATAAATGCACACATAATGATGAAAAGTGCATTTACAACAGAAAAATGCAAGCTTTACTTGCTCAAGAAATTCAACCATTTCTTACCAAGCCAACTCAACGGTGACTTTTTCTGCTGAACATTGTCCTCTTGTGAATCATCTTGACTCACATCGATGATGGAATCTCCTCTTCCATTCTTGCCAAACTCTTTGTCCATCTGCTTCTTGTGCTGTGGATGAGTGGTTGGATGCAATGTCCAACATTGGTCAATGAGATGACCCCGCTTCTGACAATGAGTGCAAACCTTTTGCATCCTCTTTTCACGTTGTCTTTGCTTAGAAAGTTTCCTGAAATTGGCCAATCTTTTCCAACACTTTGAAACATGATGGTTATATAAACCACAATATGTACATGGATTCTTTCTTCCATTTTTACATACATAATTATTATGCTTAACATAATCAAAAGCAACTGAATGATAAGCGGAATTATACCTTGAACATTCACCTTTATCGCCTCTTTGAGGAGGTGAATCTGAAGAGTTACAAGCTCTCCTTTGAAGACCATCAATAGTGTTCTTGTCCTCATCACTGTCACAACTTTCTTGTTTTACACATTTTCATTCATCTTGAACATAAGCCTTTCATGTTGGAAGGATTGAACTTTCAACAAAAGTTCTTGAACTTTCACCTTTAAAGCCTTCTTGAAGAGGTGAACTTAGAACAAAATTTATGATTGGAACTTTTTCCCTTGTCTCCTCGACTTTGGAATTTTCTCCATCTTTCCATTCATATCCAAGACCACAATACTTGGGTCTTTATTCAACAACAATAGGCTCAACAATGCCTTGTGCATGCTTACCCAAACCTCTACCTTCATAGCCCATTTTTAACAACAACTTGGACCCTATTCCTCTTGTGTGAATTTCAAAACCACCAAAACATTCATCTTTAGAGGAATTAGAAGATAAACTAACACTGCATACCTTATGTTCATGCATGTACTTGGTAAGGGTTTCCTTTGCCCCATGGAGTTGAATCTCCATCTCATGCAACCTTGCAAGAAATTGTTCTTTCTCCTGCTTCATGGCCATCAACTGCTCTTCAAGGGCAATGTTCTTATTCCTGTCTTCACACATCTCTTTCATCAAATCTCTCATGATTATAATT
>ML806407.1:99552-119127 GCA_009831015.1 Picea engelmannii
CAGGGAAGGAGAATTGGACAGCAGTAAAGAGGGTCTTCAGGTATCTTCGTGGCACCACCAGTTATGGATTGTGCTACCAAGGAAGACCGAGATTGGACAGAATGGTGGACATACATTGCTTTGTTGATGCAGACTGGGCTGGAGATTTGGATCGCAAAGTATCTACAAGTGGGTATGTTTTTAACCTATTTGGAGGAGCAATCAATTGGATGAGCAAAAGACAGGTTGTAGTGGCACTCTCAACTATAGAAGTTGAATACATGGAAGCCACTCATGCAAGCAAGGAAGCAATATGGTTACAAAGATTGTGTTCAGGTATTGGGTTGGTACAAAAAGCAGTGAGATTAGACTGTGACAGTCAGAGTGCAATATTCCTGGCAAAGAACCCAACTTTTCATTCGAAGACAAAGCATATTTATGTTCAGTATCACTTTGTGAGAGACATGGTTGAGGAAAAGAAGGTGTTGCTGGAAAAGGTTGACACTTTGAAGAATGTTGCAGATTCATTGACAAAGTCTATGAGCACAGAAAAGTTCTCCTGGTGTAGAGTAACAATGGGCATTGTTTCCCTGGATTGTTGACTATATAATCCCCTGGACCCCTGGATGCAAAGAAAACAACAAGTGGAAGAATGTTGGGTATGTGTTATATTCTTTGCATGTGTGTGTGTGTGGGTGCGTCAGATACAACAATTGTGTCTGACAATCCCTTCACCTAGAGCTCTTCCATGTGTTATGAGTTCTTTCCTAGGGGGGTCCCAGGGGGGGGCAGGTATGCCCCCCCCTGGTTACGTGCAGCGTTCGGGGCAGCGCCCCGAAATTTGTTTTTGGGCGGTTTTTGCTATTTTTAGTGGATTTGTAAATTAATCCCAGTTTAAGGGATTAGGGTTTTGGTATCTATGGAATACCTAAAAATGTTGTATATATTGTATGGCGAATGGTGAAATTCGATATAATGAAAATAAGAAAGGTTTTCTCGATTGACGATTTTTGGTATAAAATCTTTGGGTACTCTGTGTATGAGCCATTGATTAATTTTTGTATTGCTTAAGAATCTATATGCATTGCTTTACTTCGTAGGTTTAAAACTTACATCAAGAAATACCTTGTGTACCTTGCGTAGTTGTTCTTCAGGAAGGGTCTGTAGATCCTTTTGATTTAGGGCCTCCTCAAGCTTTTCCAGATCTATGCCCACTAGATCTCTGTCGTCCAGCTGCATTGGGGTGTCTATGTCCCCATCTCCCCTTTCTTTTGTGTAGATTTCATGATTTAGGTGAGGGGGGGGAAGGTTTTGGGTCTCCCCTTGGGCCTGTTGCGATTCCTTGTGCGGATCTTGGATTTCCTCATCTTCTGGTAGCTAGTTCAGAATCTCATAGGAGTTTTTGGTCGAGATTTTTTGACTGGGATCTGGGGCCTGTTTCCTTGGAGGGTTTTTCTTTTTTTCCATGACCGTGGTGAAGCCATCTTTTTGTATGGTATCATTTTCTTTGGTAGCTTGTTTATTTAGATGGCAGTCTCTGAAGAGGTGACCATGTTCATGACATCTTCTACATCAAAAGGGATGTGTTCATAGTCCAGTGTTTGTTTCCAGTCCTCATCCTGGTATTCCAGAGTTATAGCTCTTGGTAGGGCCTTAGAAATATTCATGTAGACACAGATCCTAGCGTATGAAGTGTATTTCCTCTGCTTTGTGGCTTCTGATGGTTTGACGTATTGACCCACTATATTTCCTATGCCCATGAGAATCTCTTCCATCCAAAACTCTTACGGTAGGGAGTAAAGGCAGATCCATACAGGAGCCATCATGAAATCCTCCTTGTCTGGGATAAATCTTTCAGTCCAGAATCGCAAGAATAACCCTGCTGAGTTATAAAGGTATGACCTGTTCTCAAATATCCTGTCTCTGTCTTCTGGGTTGTACAGGATGATTGTGAAGAAGCCTTTGGAGCTGAGTTTGACCTCATAGTCTCCTTTGGGGTTCCACCAGTATTTTATCCATTTGTTTAGATCTCTTTTGGATGGCCATAGGCCCAGAAACTTGCCAATGAGGGCGTGTTCTCTCATGAATTGGGTGTGTTCCCCTACTCTTGTTGAGCTTATGAGGTATCTCGGTGTTTTGTCCATTTTTGGAATGCATTTGCCCAGCTCCCACCCTCGAGGTTATTTTGGATGGGATGTGCTAGCTTCCATCTCCATCTCCTTCCTGAGACCTTGTTCTCTGGTCAGAAACCGGTCGCATAGCTGCAAGGGCGGCTCGAACAAGGGGCATTTTTCTCTGGTGCCTGAACGATCGTTGGTGGTAATGTTGTTGTACGAGGGGGGTTCCCCCCCCCCTCTTCTATACCCATTCTAGTGTATCAGTAAAGGGCAGTTTATGTCTGCTCGTCGTGGGTGGTTCGTTGTGCCGTGGTCTGTAACTATCCTGCAGCAATCTGTGCCGAATTGAAACTAGGGTTTCAGCCGACTCTCTCCCTGCTCACTAAACTTTTAGTTTCATTTCAAATATCATATAATATTTCTAAGTTGTATTATAAAGTAATATTTCTATGTTATATTATAACATAATGAAAAATAATAATATAATTTTTATTTGAAAGATAATAATAAAACTCTACTTAAAAAAAAAGTGATTACTCATCCAAAAAATAATTAAAACATTTAACTTTTAAATGTATCTCATATAAATGAAAGAGAAAAGGGTGAATTTAACTTAGAGCTCAATTTTTAAATGTATAGGAAACTCTAATTTAATGTTTAGATTTATCTATAGATAAAACTATAATTTAAAGTATATATTAAATTTTAATTAAACTATAAATTAACTATAGATTCAATTTAAATTAGGGTTTAATTATAAATTGAATTAAATTTTTATTTTTTTTAAATAAAAAAGTGGAACCTGCTATATTAGATTATCGAAAAAACTTTAACCAGATATACAGTGGTATACGTCTAAGTCACCAAAAATGTTGTTGATTATCGAAAACCAGCATAAGTGGAGAGTATATAACAGTGGCATGATAAAACAGGAAAGAAAGTAGCATCTGTCCTGCCCGAAGGAAACCAGGATAGATGTCTATAGTCCAAATGAGCATAAAAAAATAACATGAAAAGACTAAGAACCAAGAAAGCATAAAAACTTAGGTACCCGGTGACCTGTCGCCCTTGCCAGTCTGCCACGTGGACCCAGCCGGGATGGAAAATGCTTGCGTGCAGAGGGGGCACTTCCGCTTAGCTGGAACATTGGAGTACGCATCGAGGAGCAAGTCCAGGCGTTGGCCCATGAGAAGGGATCTATGCTCTAGGTCTGCCATGTGGCCTCGGAGTTCGAACACCAGAGCCAGATGCTCTGCACGGAGGAGAGAGCCATGCAAACCGCCACCCACGTCGCTGAGGGGAACATTCCTCAATTCCACGGTCGCTCCAATTCCAGCGTCGAACTCCATCTGCTCCGCATCATCCCCTCTAGCCTTCCTTGTTGAGCGATTGTTATCCTCATTCACCTCTGCTCTGGTTGCCTGCATACCATGGATGGTGGGGCTGTAGTCACCCGGCCAGGGAATTTCTTCAACAATGCAGCCTTGGATTTCATCCTCCTGAGCGAAATTGGGTCTACTTTCATCCCGGTGAGTCACCTCTATGGCACGGGGCTCCTCAGCAGTCGACAGGTCCTCCATAAACATATCTTCCTCCACGTAACAGGTGGGAAACGTGTCCTCAAACCCAGCCTCCTGCCTGTCTCCCAGTTGAATTGTCATGGCATCGCTACTACAGTTGGCTCCCGGCTCTGCAATGGTGGCGAGTAGAGCCAATTTCTCATCCCGAGCCTTCTTCTGAAGAATGGCGGTCACCAATGCCAGAGCGCGTTCCAATTTCTCTTTTCGTTACTGCTGCGCCTTGTGGGCATTCCAGGCCGAGCCACGGTGAGGCATGCCCTGCTTCCTGGCCATAGTAGCTAGGGAATGGATGAATATACAGAGCGGTTGCAGCGTGAGGTTAATGAGCTAGGACGCGAAGGAATTCGGGTTGCACCAGAGCTCCCAGAAGAAGAGGAGAGCTGGAGCAAGAGCAGACCGACTCTGTCCCGGTGCACCAAAAAGAAAAGTGCTAGGAAAATCCTTATCAAAATGCAACGAGAAGGGAGTGAGCTAGGACGGGAGGGGTACCGGACTGCACCAGAGAATCCATGCGAAGAGAAGAGCCGAAGCAGGAGCAGTCCCGCTCTGTCCGGGCACAAAAGAAAACAAATAACCAGAGGCCG
Source organism: Picea engelmannii (assembly GCA_009831015.1). Classification (NCBI taxonomy): domain Eukaryota; kingdom Viridiplantae; phylum Streptophyta; class Pinopsida; order Pinales; family Pinaceae; genus Picea; species Picea engelmannii. Next base: position 103,813 of record ML806407.1, read on the forward strand.
AAGTCACTTGACCCCCCTTAAACCCTGTCATGTTGAGTGCGCTGTGAGCATAAATGGTCACGTGAGGGAGGAGTCCCTTCATCGTATAGCTGCAGCTATGGTCGTCCACCATCGTAAATGCAGACTTGTGGGTGGCGGCTGTCGGCATTTATGCCTGGGCTTAGTGCTAAGCCCAGTGTCACTGGAGTGCCTCGTGTCACCCCATCCGGGGGTTTAATTATAAATTGAATTAAATTAAACTATATATAAAATATAATTAAGTTTAAATTATATATTTAAACTCTAATTTAAATTGAAGATTATACCCTAATAAAAATGTAAATAAATTTTGTGACCTAGAGCTCTGCTAGGGTTTGATAGTCGCACAAGCTAGGGTTTGACAGTCGCGGTCTCAACAGAGTACATATTGGTTACCAAAGCGGGAGAGAATGGCACCCCATCATACAAGTAGGTAGTGGTGGACAGGGGGAAAGTCCCATGGGGCATTGGTTTCAAAGAACCATTGACGAGCACCTCGGGCTCAGGATCGAAAAAGAACCAGGAGAGAAACTGGGAAAAAATGGATCGAGGGGGGGAGGAAACCAGAGAAACCTAGAAGGTTGCACAGGAACCAGTGAACCCCAGTGGGGAAGATGGGCGCAAACCATGCAAAACCTTAAACAACAATGATACCAAGGTTATATTGGAAGACCCACAAACACAACTCTATCGGGACCAGATGAAGATGCATGTACTAGTATGCAAGTTCATGGGGTTGTGTCCCACGGAAAGAATGTTGTGCAACTGGATAAAATATCAATGGAAACCAAGTGGAGAAGTGGAACTCCACCTAGGTTTGAACTGATTCTTCACAGCAGTCTTCATGAACCTGGAGGAAAGGGATAAAGTCTTTGAGTGGGGGCCATATTTCCACACCTCAGCAGGGTTGTACATGCAGTCGTGGAAGGAAAACTTCTCCCCAGAAAAAGAAACCTTTAAAAATGTCCCAATCTGGCTAAGGTTTTACTCCTTACCGCTAGACTATTAGTTTTCGTCCACTTTCGAAGCAATCGGGAACAAACTTGGAAAATATGTTAAGACATCGGAAGAAACCCTAAAAGGGAGATATACATCCTATGGAAGGATTTGCATAGAGATGGATGTGTCAAGGGCACTCTCAGAAGCCATAAGCCTAGAATTTAGGGATGAGGAATGGATACAAAGCATCGATTACGAGAAGATCCCATTTAGATGCAGAAGATTCCATGAACATGGTCACTTAATCAAAGAATGTTAGCTCAATAAAAAACAAGAAACATAAAACACCAAAGCACAACAGGATGAGGACGGGTTTGTAAAACCGAACCACAGAAATAGAGAAAAAAAGAAACCAAGAAAATCCCCAACAGAAAGAAACCCGGAAGCCAGGACCAGACCAGAAGGAAGGGACATGGCTAACCAAAGGGAAGAAGGAGGAAAGGAAAAGATAAAAGATCGAGTATCTAGGGAACAAGAAACTTATGATAACACTGATATTCTAGGAAATAAGAGAGAACAAGGAGGTAGCGCAATTCCTGTGGAAGGAGGAATCAAAGACGCCAATACCCCAATGCAGGAGGAAGACGAAGATTCAGAGATGACACCAATTGAGGTATGCATAGAGGATCTTGATATCATATACATTGTGGAAAGGGAAGGCATAGATCTCTCGAACATCTTGGAGCAATGGAAAAAGCAGGGAGTAGACAATGTGTCAACGGAGCAACTAGATCGAATCTAATACCTTTTCCTTCTAAGGGAGGAAGAAAAATCCAGAGGGATCAAGCGTACACACGGAGAGATAGGACACCTAGGAATCAAAGCAAATGAGGGTAACCCACAATAGACACCCAAGAAGACGAGGTGGAAAAAAGGCAAGAACTCAAACAACGTAGCCCTACAAGAACTAGGACACCTGCTGATAAATTCAAGTGAGATCAAAAACCTCTTTTCAAATCCCCTCCACATGTTTAAATGAATATTATCACATGGAATATAAGAGGCCTAAACAGCCCACGGAAGCAAAGAATACTAAAAAATAGACTAAGTAAGGAACAACCTGACCTCTGTTTCATTCAAGAGACAAAATGCATTGTAGACAAAATGAAAACAATTAGTAAAAAACAATGGAGCAAGTACCAGATGTTGGTTTTCGAAGGCCTACAGATGGCAAGAGGTATACTCACCTTGTGGAACCCACAATCACTGAATCTACTAGCATCCAAAGCTACGAGACACACACTCTCAGTTAACATGCAAATTATAGGTAACACCGAGGAGATTCTATGCACCAATGTGTATGGTCCCCAGAGGTTGGATGAAAAAAGGGGAATGCTCGTAGACATAGAAAATATAAAGTCCAAATCCCACAACCTCCTCTGGATCTTGGCAGGGGACTTCAACATAATCATGACACTTGCAGAGAAAAAAGGGGGAACCAGGAGACTAAATAGAGATGCAAAATAATTATCAACTCTCATTGATGCAATGGAGATGGTAGACATCCGAACCAACAATGGCCAGTTCACCTGGAATAGAAAACAAAGTAATCACTACCAAGTAGCCACAAGGATAGATAGACTCCTGGTGTCAGAATCCATCATTTTGTAGGGACTAACCTTAGATTGTAGCATCCTGCCATGGGGAGGTTCATACCATTGGCCAATTCAATTGGAAGCAAACTTCCAAACCACTCCAAAGAACAAACCTTTTAGATCTGAGAAATTTTGGATCGAATATCCCACCTTCAAGGACCACATCAACCAATGGTGGCAAGAGGAATTACTAGATCAAGGGACAAGGATGGTCAAACTTTATAAGAGACTCAAGTACATTAAACACAAACTCAAAGAGTGGAACAAGAAAATCTTTGGGAACATAAACCAAGAGAAAAAAAAATATCGAGGACAAAATGAGGATACTCCAGGAACTCTACATAGATGAGGGTTACACGGAGGATCAGAAAAATTAAGAGATCCAAATGACCCAGGAATGGGAAGCAAGATTCCAACAGGAATAAAATCTCTAGCGCCAAAAGTCCATAATCAGGTGGCTAAAGGAAAGGGAGAGGAATACCAAGTTTTTTCATAGAACCACCATTGCAAGAAGAACCAATAACAAAATCCTGAAAATTAGGGATCAGGATGGGATCGAAAGAGAATCCCAAAAGGAAATAGAAAATACATTGGTAAATCACTTCCATAGGATAGCCCAGGAACTCAACCAAGACAGAAATGAGGCCATACAAAGGATAACTCAGCACATCCCCAGGATGTTCATAGAGGAACAAAATATCAATATAAAAAAACCCATAACAAAGGAGGAAATCTACCAAGTGATCCAGGAGATGCCCAATGGAAAGGCCCCAAGCCTAGATGGCTTCACAGTGGAATTTTTAAAATCCTGTTGGGAAGTGGTGAAACATTATATTTATGGGGTGGTGGAAGACTCAAGATGTTTGGCCTCTGTCTTGAAAAATTTAAATGCCACAATGATCACTCTTATCCCAAAATAAAATGAATCAAGGACCCCAGATCTCTATAAGCCGATAGCTTTATGGAATGTTGTTCACAAGATAATCTACAAAGTCATACCCAATAGACTGAAACCACTCTTACCCACATTGATTTCACAGGAGAAGGCAAGTTTCATAGAAGGAAGACAAATACTGGATAACATCATCCATGCCCATGAACTTATACACACACTAAAAATCCAAAGGAGAGGGGGGATGATAATCCAAATTGACCTGGCGAAGAATTATGACAAGATTAGCTGGAACTATATGACCAAAACGTTGGAAGCCTTTGGGTTTAAACAACACTGGATCAAATGGATTGTCAATATGGTCTCAACGACAAGCTACTCGCTCCTAATTAATGGAGCCCCAACAAAACCATTCTGGCCTTCAAGAGGCATCAGATAAGGAGGCATGCTTTTCCCCTTCCTCTTCATTCTAACGATGGAAGGGATTAGCAGAAGCATAAAAATCGCAACTGCAACAGGGGAATTAAAAGGAATCAAACCCTTCGAAGACTTTCCAACCTCCACACACCAACAATTAGTTGATGGCACCCTTCTCCATGGAACACCCATGGTTAAGGAAGAAAAAACCTATTAAAGAATCTTAGAATACTTTGGGGAAGCCCCAGGGGCAGAGATCAACCACTCCAAATCCATGATCTATTTCTTCAAAACTAATCGTGCAATCCAAAGAAACCTAACCAACATTCTGGGGTTTGAACGCAAAAAGATCCCAATGAAATACTTGGGAATCCCCCCGATGGACAAATATTGCAACATGGAAACGTGGGAAGGAGTGATAAACAAACTACGGGAGAGTTTAAAAAATTGGCCTTGCAAAGCTCTCAACCTAGAAGGGAGGCTTATCCTCACCAAAGCGGTCCTACAAGAAATTCCAGTGTATATTATGTCAGTGTTCCCTGCTCCCAAAGGAATACTTCAAAAGATAAGAGTCATTCAAAGAAATATCCTATGGTGAGGTGCTGAAAATAAAAAGAAATGGGCCCTGGTAGCCTGGGAGAAGGTTTTTCGACCAAAAGGCAAAGGTGTCCTAGGGTTACAAGACCCACAAGTAACCAGCGAAGCCTACGGGGAAAAACTCTGGTGGAGATGGGTCAAGGACAAATCAATACCATGGGAAAACCTATGGAAGGCCAAGTATGCCCCAAACATCAATGATCAAGAATGAATTCGAATCATGGGAACAAGGGAGGGATCAACCATATGGAATATCGCCTGGCACAATAGGAACTGGATTCATAAACATAGCTTCTAGGAAGTCAGAAATGGTCAAACTGCTAGATTCTGGGAGGATGCGTGGCAACAGGAACCCAAAATGGAAAATCCGGATAGGGAGGAGCTCCAAAAGGAAATGATTGCATAAGGAAAAACAACAATCCATCACTACTAGAAGCAAAGAAATGATAGTGACAGATGGAGGACCTGGGACAAACTTGATCCACAAAATAGAGACTATATCACAACTCTAGCAAAAGAGGTGGAAGAGGAATTGGGGAAAAGGAAAATTGCAATCTCAGAGGATGAGGACCAATTAAGGTGGGGCAGGGAAAATGGGAAGGAATTAAACTTAAAATAAACATGGTTTTACATCGCGGACTGGGTTTCAGAGAACCCGGTGCAATAGTGGGGAAATATCTGGAGCAGCCCCCAATGGCCAAAAATCAAAATGTTCAAGTGGTTAGTTCTCCACAACTGAATTATAAACTGGGAAAACCTCAGGAAAAGGGGTTACATAGGCCCTTCTCAGTGCCGCCTCTATCAAGCTAAGGAGGAAACAACCAATCACCTCCTCGATAAGGAATGAGAATGAGAGCTACAGTGAAAATGAAAAGGTGAACCTCTGTTGGAACCTAACACCGGGGATGATCATCTAGGAAATATGGAAGGAGAGGAATTGACGCATATTTAGGAATGAAATCCTACTAGAGGGAAAGCTCAAGGATGCAATTATCTCACAAATACGAGAAATGGTGCAGAGCAGCAACTGCAAGAAGGAAACAATGCAACTCACCGATCAAGACTCCCGCATCCTGGAGTTTTTTCACCTAAAAGAAGAGCACAACAATGCAACAGTAGGGTGGGATTCACAACTCCAACTAGGAGACCGCAACTAGACCCCCCCTCCTTTAGGGTTCCTCAAATTAAATTTTGATGGGGTGGAAAAAGGAAACCCATGAGTGGCAGGGATGGAAGGGGTGATCAGAGACAATGATGGTAACGTCATCAGACTGTATGCTGGGAGTATGGGAAACTCAACCAAAAACACAGCGGAATTTGGAGCCCTGGAACTTAGCCTTGAAATCATAAGGCGCAAAAGGATGACAAACACTATCATGGAAGATGACTCCACCCTCATCATCAATACAATGAAGAGACTCTAGAATGACACTAGAATGGGAAAGGTTCAGAGACATTGGCGCCTGGCTCTCTCCCTACAAAAAATCCAGGAGCATCTAAAAACTCTGAACATAATGGAGTTGCACTAGGTCCACAAGTCAACGAATGGCTTGGCGGACATACTAGCCAACAAGGGGGTTGGTAAGGAAGGTCTGGAACTAGACACTACCTAGAGCAGCCTCTCGAATGACAAACTCAGAACAGACCGCATCCACTTAGCAACAAAATACCATGAAGGCAAGTTAATAAAAAAAGGTCACATCGAGAAGGGCATTGCAAGGCTTGGCGATAGACAAGCAAGACCTAGGAAATAAATGATGGTCAAACACTCGATCACCAATGACCATGCAGGATCAGCATAAATAGATGGTAGGGGTATGGCAAAAAGACCCTTGCGACAAAAATAATTGTGAGGAAATCACGAGGGAAAGTACAGACGACAAACCACATGCAACAAGTGACATAAGGCATGAGGGAGAGACATGGTTCATAATCGATCCTCCAGGACAAAGTACAGGTACGAAGGGAAACACAGTAGGACCTCAAGCGAGCACGGGTAGGGATCCACACAGGGATAAAGGACGAGTCATCATGATCATACGAGCCTCCACCGGGAAAAAGGATGGGAGGGATCGCCACTATGGACAAACAATGATTGGAAGGACAAGATCGCAGCTCGATAATATCAATAAGAGGAAAGATAGCAGGAATAACTGGAAACAGAGGGAGCGCAATTGCAGGGGATACCACAAACACAAGGGCAGGGAAAGGAAGAATCACTGTGAAGTGTGGTATAGGCTGAGTAACTAGCAAAGGAACTGTGATAGACCAAATGGGATGGTAAGAATGAAGCGCACACACAGGAAGAGGAATGCCCTTGTAAAGGAAGTACCAAATAGTCCACGACGGATGTCAAGAATGGAGCAGGCAGAAAAATATGTGGAGGGAACCTTCCAAACTCTGTTTGCACTGAAAGGAAAAGCGTCCATCACCCACTGGGAAAAGGAAATCAAAGAAAAGCGCAAAGGAAAAGCTTGGGATGCACTGGCACAGGAAGAGGACTAGGCAACTGATACGGGGGCCACATAGCCCAGGGAAACCCTCTACTATAAAACAATGGATATGGCATGGCTAACAAAGATGTTGATCGGCAAGGTGAGTTCGTAAATGGAAGAAGCCAGACGGGAGGATAACTTGGATCAAAATAAAATGATGGAAGAAATCCTGAGTCACCTCAGTAGCCTGGAAATGATTACCAAACTGTTAGTTGAGGTCGAGAAGGATCAGAAATCCAATATGGAGTGGTTGGCTTCTCAATTTAACCTTTATCTGCGCTATGTCCACCACATGGATATCACACCATTCAACGGACACAGTGCGACATCCCACATCAGGAATACTCGCACAGTCTCCCAAAAGGAGTAGAAAAAGAACCGGGTGGATGACGAGAAGAAACACATCATCGTCCTGAACGAGTGAATGGTTAGTTGTTTGGTTAGTTCTACCACTAGCCTTCCGGGCCTAGTGCGATCTTTGCATCCATTTTTTATGACTGTTGCTTTTCCTTTTCAAAACTGGTTATGGTGGGACTGGCCTAGTTTCCCCTGGTGGTAGACTAGTCCCACCCCTCGTATATATCAGTAAGCGCAACTCAGGAACCCCTGGTCTGGTTTCCTACTAGGAAGGCCAGGAGGACCCCTCTCACTTACAAAAAAAAAACTATAAATAAAATTTAATCTATAGATTAAATTTAACCTAATTTAAACTATTGATTAAATTTAAACTATATATTAATTAAAATTAAAATTTAACTTAGATTTTAACTATAAATTAAATTAAAAAATTTAAACGATATATTTAAACCCTAATGGAAATTAAAGATTAAACATTTTATATTTTATTTATAAAAATTAAAGATTTGATATGTGGATGTAGACTTTATTAGTCCCTGCCGAAGTAGAGGGACTATAGCGATCAATAATTCGTTAACTTGATATTAGTTTGTCGTTTGACTACAAATTTTTGCATACTTTCTATTGTTTGAACTACATAACTAAAAACATTATTTTTTGTATAATAAAAAAACCATATATGTCATGATCTGATTGGATAATATATTTGAGGCTTTATTGCTAGCTTCATTATTCCCAATGAATTATATGTTTCCATATCCAAAGTTTTTATCATTTATGGTACTTTTTGAATTTGTACTATTCATACTGAAATGTTTAGATATCCAAAGTTTATAGCGATTGACAATTTGTTGACTTTATATTAGTTTTTCATTTGAATACAATTTTTTGCATAATTTCTATTGTTCGAACTACAGAACTAAAAACATTATTTTTTATTATTTTTATAATAAAAAAACCCATATATGTCATGATCTTGTTGGATAATAGATTTGAGGTCTTATTGCCAACTTTGTTATTCCCAATGAATTATATGTTTCCATATCCAAGGTTTTTATCATCTACAGTACTTTTTGAATTTGTACTATTCATACTGAAATGTTTAGATATCCAAAGTTTATAGCAATTGACAATTCGTTGACTCTATATTAGTTTTTCGTTTGACTACAAAGTTTTGCATAATTTCTATTGTTCGAGCTACAGAACCAAAAACATTATTTTTTATAATTTGTATAATTAAAAAACCCATATATGTCATGATCTCGTTGGATAATAGATTTGAGGTCTTATTGCCAACTTCTCTATTCCCACTGATGGATATGTTGGCATATCCAAAGTTTTTATCATCTACATTTTTTTTGAATTTGTACTATTCATATTGAAATGTTTGGATATCCAAAGTTTTGAACTTGGATAGTTAGTTTTCATATTACTTTGTCATCACAGTCAATTGTTTTAGCATAGTCCCCAGTGTTCGAACTATTGTTATTATTATTATTATTGTTGTTGTTGTTGTTGTTGTTATTAAATTTTATTTTTTTATTACTATTATTATGTTTGATTTTTCTTTATTATTGCGTACTTTGAGAGTCTTTGTCATTGTTGCATACATAAACATGCCTGACACACTGCATTATTTATTAAATGTTTTCACAGCACAACGCCCTTCGATGGTTCTGACAGTCTTAAGTGTTTACCTAACAGGCCTCGCAGCCTTAAATGTTTATTCTACATATGTGTTACAATACAGTTTCGTTCCATTTTTTGATACAGTGTTGTGTGCAGTGAAATTGGGAAATATTGTTCTTCACCGACATTATTGGTTCACTAGTTGATGTTTGTTCGTTGGTTCATTCGATGCTTCTTGTTTTTGTTTGATTCAACTTTGCAAATTTGAGGTCCTACAATTGCAGTTGGACCTCTTCATGGTTGTTCACTGGTTTTTTGTTCTTCAACTTTGCAAGTCATTGGACCTGTTGTTATGGTTTGCAAGTTTTGGAGCTACGCGTTTTTCATCTGTCATTGATAGGTAAGTTTCGGTGCAATCACTTCATTGCTATTCCTCTTTTTCTTCTTGTTGTTTGAACCTTGCAAGAAAAAAATTTCAATAGTAGGAGTCCCTGCCTCAAAATTTTGTTGCAGAACATCTTTCTGTTTGGCTATTGCGACCAAAATATTTTCCTTGTTCTTGAACGTCAATGTTTTATACATAACCCGCCTTTGTCACAGCCATGGTGACATATAAAAAAGAAAAGCAGATGTTCTCCTCTTATTTTATGTTCCTGGAAACCATGCATTTTTTTCATTTTTTCCATCTTGTTCCCTTCCAATCACATATGCCAACTTCCAGGTCCTAGATATCGTGCCATAGTTGTTTCCAAAATAGCAATCCAAATGGTTTTAGAAAACGAATTCGGATTTGTCACAAGGGGAAACCATCTGCCAGGGTCTTGTGACAGGGAATGCTTTTATTCTCTAAGTCAAAAAATTTGTCCACCTGTTGCCTTTGTCCTTTCCTTTCTATCTTGTAGAGCATATTCTTCATCTGATAATCTTGTAGGATGCATGCCATGAATGGTTTCAAAAATGATATACCTTGAATACTCGGTCTTTGTGATCAACAAACTTATAATGTTATTTATTTGCATTGTCTCTTTTGTTTGGTTCACTGTTGATTGCACGTTTGTTTTCTTTTCATATGTTGTGGTGAATAGGGGGGATTGAATTTGACAAGAAGAAGGTTGAAGGATACATAGTGGGATTGGTATGCAGTTCCGTTCATGTAGTTTTCTATTTGTCTTTTTTTTGGTTTTTCATTTTTTTTTTATTTTCTTTGTTTTCATATAAATTGAAAATAGCTAAGAAACAACTTGAAAATCACAGTTTAAGAGATGAAACAAGTAATAGATGTTGAGTCATATGAAATAGATACAAACTCCATTGTACATGACATCATCGATGAGTTATTTCATAGCAATGGGATTTTTAGATTGGATGCATTCTTGTATACTGTAGGATATTGCCTTTTCGATGCATTTCAAGTTCTATTGCATTTTTGTTATTCCTCAACCGACTTGTGCAATGGATTGATAAATTATTTCTTGGGATGTTTCAAAAATGACAATGTTGAGGCATTGGAGTCATATGAATACGAATTGGCATCTGATTTTCTTTCACAGTTGCATGGAATACATGATGTCACTACGTATTTTTCAAATATGTGGTTGTCTACATCTGCAATTATGCCTGCACATGAGAGGGGAATTTGGGGAGATACATTTTGTATATAGTGTCTATCTAAGTGGCTCAATATATCAATTAGAATATGGTCATTGACAAGAAAAACAAGATATCTACTATTCAACAAAACTGCATCTAGCGATCCATATTGCATCTTGTTCCATGATGCCAATCCTGTCAATGGTCATTATGAACCACTACTATATAGAAAATTATCCATATGCAATATTGGAGGACCTCATATTTACTTGTCCCTCATTTTCAAAGACCTTGAATCACAATGGAAATGGATTATGCATCGTATACACTGCCATGGCTTGCAGATAGCAACAATTGTTGCATCTAGTTGTGGACATAGTATGTTCAATGAAATTTTCTATTTGGTAGCAACAAAGTTTGATGTGCAGTCAATGCGTCTTTACACTATACAATCCTTTTTCAATGCAATTATAGGCAGCAACCAACATGCTTTTAGCTTCTTGCATCAACACCTTTCACCATAACTCCTAGAAAATATGTCTGCAATTGGAAGTTGGAAAGAATACCTTGTAAACATGGCACTTCCATATGAAAAAGGAAATGTAGAGGGTGGAAGATTCTGTTTTCAATGGATATCTATCATATTCAGAGTAAATATCCAAATCTGGTCATCCCTGCCATATGGAACTGTCCATTCATGGTCTATTGATTCAAATTACAATCAAACAATTGACATCATCTCGTTGAAACCAGATACGACACATATCCATTATCAACATTTGATGGGAAATACCACTGGTTCAGGGTCCACTGTCCATGCCACCCAAACCGCATCGAATCTTCATATGTGTAGCATGTTATTTAATGAGAATGAAACTCGTCCAAGTTGCGATGAGGCCATACAGGGCTTAAACAAAAAGTGTAGACTAACTTATCACAACTTCAAAAAGGTCATACGTGAAATTCGTCCCAGTTGTGATGAGCCCATACAGGGCTTAAAACAAAATGTAGACTAACTTATCACAACTTGAAAAAGGTCATACGTGAGAGAAAAAAATACGTTGGTAGTATAGGAAATATTGTCGGTTCAGGGTCCAATGTCAATGCCATCTAAACCACATCGGATCTATATAAGCGTCACATGTTATTTAATCAGAATGAAACTCATTCTAGTTGCCATGAGGTCATCCTGGCCTTGAACAAGAAACATAGACTATGTTATCACAACTTGAAAAAGGTCATACATGAGAGAAAAAAATACATTACTACGCTTCCTTCTAGAGAGAAACTAACATATCACAACCTAAAAAAAATTGTTCGTGAAAAACACAAAAGAAAAAGTTACGGTCACATATCCCACAATGGTCATGGAACTGTCTGAGAGGAAAAAATCACATTTCATGGGATAGAACCAACACCATGCACTACTACCAATGAAAACCAACAAACACTTTCTATGCATACTTCCCTACGGAAGAAAGATGCAAGACAAACTATATGAAACAAATCAAAGACACTCCTTCCATTGCATGTGAAATTTGCGATCAATAGAATTTTGCAAAAAACACTTAGCCTTTCATGCCTGATTTGGAAGAAGAATACCTCCACTAGACACTAAATGATAAAAAAAAATCTAGTGGCAAAATTTGTCTTCCATGCAAACGGTCGCTTGAAAATGGAAAACTGGCACAATTTGCAATGCCTAACCAAATAAGATGTAATACAGCACTACCAGATGTAAGTTCACTTACAGAACTTGAAGAGAAACTTGTGTCTCTGGGAATTTCATTTTCACAAATCAAACCCTAGGGATATAAACGACCCCAAATGGGCTTAATAGGATCAATTATTAATGTGCATGTCCAACTAGATGTTGTGCAAAAAGCCTTGCCACAATTCATTAGTGATACAATGAAAATTGTTGTGGATCTCAAAAGATGCTTGCAATACAAAAATTCATATCAGACAAGTAAAGTGCGTGTGCATGTTGTCATGAAAGAACTAAAAGAATTATGTTCCAGGGCCCTGTACAAAGCACAAAACATTTGTATAAATGAGAACTGGAACAATGTTCTTGGAGAAGAGGATGAATGCTCTACACAGACTCTTGAAACTGCTAGTGAATTTGATACAAGTGATGAATCGGAGAATGAAACACCTATTAAGACATTGGTACATGGATTCACTGATTCACAGTGCATTTGTGACTTGCAAGACAAGATTATCAAAATTGCACATGCTGAGGGGCAACATCCACTTGGAATATTCAAGGACAAATTTGTTGAGTAAATGAACTTCCCAGCACTATTCTATGGATATCCACGTCCCAGTGACATTGCAGAACGATTCAGTTACCATAAAATACTTTGATGGGAGCTGCTACATTCAAGCAATGACTTCTCTTGTCACATAACAAATTTGTTTTTCAAAACAATTTGCATAATAATAGAGCAAGTGTTTTCTTGCATGTGGTTGCAAATAAGAAAAGGCCGGTTACAAGGAAGAGAGTTGTTGGCCAAGGATTTCAAGTACAAAGTAAACCTAGAAAAAATCTTGAAATCCAATATTGGATACATAGATTTCAAAAAAAATCGCATCTCTCCTGACTATTTGCAACAAAATAAGAAAACTATTTTTGCAATGATCCGAAAATTGGGACCGCCAACATTTTTCATCACATTTACAAGTGCAAAGCATTGTTGGGATCCATTGGTGGTTGCAGTATCTGACTTGCATAGGAACATGAAATGTAAAAAACAAATTGTTACACTGGAAAATAATGACATTGACTACCTCATAAGAAAAGACCCAGTGACATGTACTCACTACTATAGACATAGAATAAATGATTTGAGACAATTGATATTCCATGATGAAATTTTTTTTGTAAAAATATCGGACTATATTTTTGTGACTAAATTCCAGAATAGGAGGAATGAGCATGACCATGCACTGTTGTGGATAGAGGGTGCACCAGTCTATGGAGTTGACAAAAATTCACAGATCAAGCAGCTTTTGGACAAATACATAACATGCAACATAGATCATTTGGATCTAGAACTTTCCAAAGTTCATAGACATTATCATACAAAAGTTGTAAAAAATGAAAAAAAAACCACATTGCAGATACAACTTCCCTGTGTCGCCAATGAGAGCAACAAGAATCATAGATCCACTTAGTTTATAGGACAGTGTTTTCATTGAGAAATCTAAATTCGTGTTCACATTTCTATAACAACGAGATTTTGATTAGTTGATGAGCCTCGATGACTTCTTGACAGAGCTAAATCTAACAAAATATGAGTACATCCAAGCCATACAATGTATGCTTAAACAACCAACAGTTTTCCTTAAACGAAAACTTTCCCATATCTGGAAAAACTGTTTCTCCAAGGACATGCCAGTTATGTGGAATGAAAATATAGATACACAGTACGTCCTCAATGCATATGCTGCAACATCGTACTATACCTCGTATATGACAAAGGTTGACAAATCTATGACAAGTGCATTTAGAAGAATACGCAAGAAGGTTGAAAAATCTATGACAAGTGCATCAAGAAGTCATATTGATGCTATACAAATGATACATACGCTTGGTAATACATTACTTAATATTCAACAAATGTCTTCTCAACAAGCAGTCCACATTGCACTTTCCCTTCCCTTCAATTGTAGTTCAAAAAAAAGTGTCTTCATAAACACATCTCCACTTGAGAAATGCACATTTGTGCTTAAACCATCGTCTTTGCTAGAACAAGAGCCTGAAAATTCAGAGGATGCACTATGTCAATCTATTATTGATTATTACCTCCAGCGTCCATCTCCTATTAAGAATATCTGCTTAGTAGAATTCATATCGCATTACAAAAAAAATGGTGCGCCCATATCAAAAAGAAAAAAATCCTCTGTGATACGGTTTGTCAAATACAACAAACACAGTGACTATGAAAACTATTGTAGATAAAAACTATTGTTATACGTTCCGTTCGATGAAAAAGAAAACACATTAAAACATAACTTCCCTACATGGGAAGCTGTGTATGTTGCCTATGAGACTATAATGCAAATCAATGAATCTAGATTTACTTACAATGTTAATCCAACTTGGGGTGATCTAGAAAGTGCAGTTAATGAACTAGAAAACCATGACAATCTTGATGAGACGTTAACAAATCGAAAAACAACCAGAAATCCCTGTGAGTCTTATGAATTGGAAGCATATTTTCCTCGTCCTTAGGTGTTGGCCCTTGGTTATGGAAGGAAGAAAATAACAAGGAAGAAAAGGTGAAAAGATGATCCGGATTATTTTCGGCACGAAATGAGATCGGAGATATAATAAATAAATGCACAGAGATATTGAAGATATTCAATAATATAATAGAAATGTATCAGAGATGCAGCCATAAACACAGATATACAGTAATACACGATTTCTATTAATCAAAGAAATGTACAGAGACTATAAAAATATAGAGTGAAAGACTCGCTAGAATGGTGGCAGCTTATCTCTGAGAAGAGATGTGACGGCTACTCGCATTCGCAAGAAGATGATTACAATGAGGCTCTGAAGGCCTTTTTATAATAAACAGGAATGCCAAAAGTCCTAGACATCCAAAAATCTAACCCTAGGAGATGAAGCGCCAAAAGTCATGTGGGCCCCGTTTGGGTAAGTGAGTACATCAACTTCCCGGGGTCGTAACTTTTGCATACGATCTCCGTTTTA
>ML806407.1:121484-136078 GCA_009831015.1 Picea engelmannii
GATGATTACAATGAGGCTCTGAAGGCCTTTTTACAATAAATGGGAATTCCAAAATTCCTAGACATCCAAAAACCTAACCCTAGGAGATGAAGCGCCAAAAGTCATGTGGGCCCCGTTTGGGTAAGTGAGTACATCAACTTCCCAGGGTCGTAACTTTTGCATACGATCTATGTTTTAGGCATGTGATATCTCGTTGGAAAGGTATCGTCGAGGATATTCATTTTGGGGGCTCAATAATGCCTTCAGATATCATTGAGAATCTCAATCTCGAAAAACCTTCATTTGGACCCTCAAAATGGCCCCGGAAGTTAAAACCTGCTAAAAATAGTAAATTGCCAAAATTGCCAGAAAGCCATTTTGAGCCATTTGGAAAAGGTGGGTGGCCACCGATATCCACCTGGATCAAAAGAGAACTTCACGGAAGACACAGTAACTGTTACTGGGGAGAAGTGAGCAAAAGAGCAGAAAAGATGGAGTGAATTTTAGCAAAGCAAGATGTTGGACGAGAAGATTGAGGATGACATATCAACAAGGAAAATGGATCGAGAACAAATCAACAAGCAAAGAAAGCCACCGTTAGCACCGTGCGGGAAGAAAGGAAGGACAGGCTAGCAAAGCCTGGGAAAAGCAGGTCAATTTGACCTAGGGTTTTGGTATATAGGGTTTTGGCACCTAGGTTTCGGCCTAAGGCTGTCAGTGAATCATTGTAATGTATAAATAGAGGTCTAAAGGGCCTAGTTTGGGTTGGTACGTTTTGGTTGATGTTTTTTTATTGTTATTTTTGATACTGAGTTGGTTGAGAGAAGAGTATTGTGAGAAAGAGAGAGGTGTTGGGTGAAAGATCCTTTGGGATTGTAACATCTTCAGCTGGGTGCGAAGATCAACCCTACAACTGGGTACGAAGGGGGGTGAGAGAAAGAGAGAGAAGAAATAAGATCTGCTAGCTGAGAGCACAGACAAGAACTATATGCTTGACCTTAATAAATCATAAGCACAGTTATGTGGACATAACCCTAGAGAGAGGGTGAACCATGTACATATTTTGTTGTGTGTGTGATTGATGCTTTGATCTCTTTCAATATTATATGGTTATTTTCATTATTGTATTAGATCATATCTATATATGTGCATGATAGATCTAGCCTGATATGTGATAGATGCATGTTGTGTTGATGTTGTACTGGATCCACCTGATATTCCCCTGGTTGTAGACAATTCTGTCCTGCAACCCCCTCATAGTTGCTTCGAGTGAGACTGCATCTTCGCAGGTGTTGCCGAAAGGGCCAGTAGATAGGGATTGTTGATGTGCTCTTAGAGTGAACCTTGGGTCTACCCCTATTCCAACAAATGGTTCTGTTGTAGGGACTGAAATCTTCTTGAGGGAATGTCAAGGTGGTTCCCATCGAAGACAGAGATTCAGAAGTGGATAGAAGAGCAAGAGAAGGACTTCATTGAAGCACAAAACAAGAACCCTAAGCTAAGTACTGAAGATTGGCTACAAAGATACATCTTCATCGACATTCATGAGATCTTCTTTGGAGGAATCCATAAGGAGTTGTCTGAGTGGCTGGCTAGGTTAGCATATACCCAGTTCGAGATCAGGCCTAGAACCCCCGTGGTTTGGACATTGGCGCTAATCCAAAAGGTCAAAAGAGTCGATAACGTTGTATCCAGAGAAGTAGATCATTGGTTTGATAGTACCATTGGAGGGTATATCACCAAGTTTGTTGTTGACATAGTAGAATCGTATAGCCAAGACGAGAGATACTTTTTCAAAGGACCCAGAGGAAAATGTTTGCACTTTTTGAAGCTGAGAATCAAGACGTTGTTGCATGAAAAGAACATCTTGAAGATACAATAGACTGGATGGATTTGAAAAGGCTAATGTTCAAGAATTCGGACAGCGACAATGACACATAATATAGATATACGCGCAATGGGAGAGTATTCATAGGTTTCACCTTAAGAACCTATTTAAGAAAAACTATGGGGAAGAGGGTTTCTACAGTGGAGAAGAGGCAAATTTGACAGAAGGAGAACATTCAAAACCTGCTAGGACAGAGGAAGGAGAAGCTAAAGAACTCCACCGGAATGAACCAGAAACCTCAGGAACTATGCAGACCACTGAAGTAAGTACTATTGACCCTCCTATTACTTCAATAGTGCTAAGTAATCAGAATAGTCAGAATCACCAAAGTCCTCCAAGTACCACTACTAGTAGTTCGACATCTACTCAGACAGGAAACCTAGGTAGCTCTATGGCAGATGAGATGAGACTTCCTATCTTTAGGGGAGATGGATATGAAGATCCTGATTAGCATTGGTTTCTATGTGAAGTCGTATGGAATATTAAAAATGTCACTGACGAAGCTGTTAAAAGGACCCAATTCAGCACTACATTGAGGGATCACGCACTGAGCTAGTACATGAAGCTTGTCCAAGGACTTATGCAGCCTAAGCCACTGAATGAGATCAAGAACACATTGATTGTAGAGTTTAAGAAACCTAGGTTGGAGTCACAATGTATTACAGAGTTGAAGGAGATCAATCAAAAGGTAGTCGAACCTGTTTGGGAGTTTGACCAGAGATTCAAGACCTTAACATGCCGACTAACTTTTCAGATCCCAGATGAACAAAATAAATAATGGTTCATTTTTTCCATTTTACCACACATCATATTTCCCCTAATGCAGTAGAAGATTGCTTCACATGAAGAAGAATTGGAGATCACCATGAAGCTTGAATCAACCCCTATGGGAGATTCCATCTCAAGTATGAGCCAGATCTTGAGCCAGCTGACTAGTTTGTCTCTGCAGGTCGAGGATATGAAGAAGGACAAGGGGAAGGAAAAAAGAGAAGATATATGGTGTGTAAGATGCAGATCAAAAGGCCATGATAAGGATCACTATCCTTTATTCCATGAATATTTGGCCTCAAGAGCATTGAGCCCCTTGAAGCAAGTAAACCTGCCCTGGTGCGAAGTATGCAGAAATCGACATCACCCTGGTGAGTGCTATTATATGAAGAAGTATGTTCAGACACCCACAAAATTGTATTGCACATTTTGTAAGTCAGTAGGGCATGATGACATAGATTGTAGGGACTTTGACCTTATGCATGAAAGATCGAGAGACATCTACAAGATCCAAGGAAAAGTTCATCAAGAGGGAAACACTCTATAGTATAACTCCCCAGAAAGAAGAAATTGCAGTCCTCGCAGTGGATACAAAGGACGACGAGGAGGAGGAGGAATAGGCCGAGGCAGAGGAAAGATAATCTGTTATAACTACGCACAGCCAGGACATCTAGCAAGGGACCATCAGAACCCTTGTACCACTTGCAACTATTGCAACTCATTTGAGCATGTAATTGAGGATTGTCCTGTGTTTCTAGCTAAGCTTAAGAAAAGACGAGGACCTCAGCAGAACCCGCAGATACAGTTGATCAAAGAAGAACCCTGCGGAGCAGATCCTAGAGTCGTTGTTATCACTAGAGGAGGCATTGCTACAGGAGAGGATAGAATGACTCAAGGAAATATGGCAGATGACTCAGGTATTAGGAAAGATGCAGAGAAGAACCAAAACTTTGATGTGAAGAAAGAAAGATGAATCTTTGAGGAAGCAAGGTAGGAAATCAAAGTAGGTCAAGGTTCTTCCTCAAAGACACGACCAAAAATAAAAGAATATGGAATTCCTCAGGCATTTGATCAATCTACTTCACCACAGGAGGGAAAAGAGGTAAGCAAGCTCATGGAATTTTTATGCACTTGTGTTACGTTGATTCGGGATGAAGGCATTGTACAAGAGCTACAAAACTTAATCAGACACTATGATCTAGGAAATATAGACCCCTTACTAAATAGGGAAGTACATCAAATTGGTAAGAAAAGAAGGACAAACAAAGAATTACACTTGAATGCTCAAATAGGAGAGTATGATATAGACTATGTGGTCCTCGACTTAGGGTCAAAGGTCAATGTCATAACGAAGCAAACTTGGGCACTAATGGGAAAATTGAAGTTAATCTATTCTCCTACTAGGCTTAGAATGGCTAATCAACAAGTTGTCAGCCCATTTGGATGAGTGGAGCATGTCCCTGTGGACATTGATGGAGTTAGAACGTTTTCATATTTTGAGGTAATTGAGATAGTTGATGACAATTTCCCTTACCCTTTTATTTTAGGAATTGATTGGGCCTTCAACAACTCTATTGTGGTTGATTTAAAGAAAAGGCATATGACATTTGAAAGAGATGGCCTTAGGTTCATTGCACCCTTAGATCCAGATGAGGGTCTGTGATACACAGAACCCATCAAAGAATAATACCACACTTACAAACTGGAAAACATCTACAAACTAACATCGAGAAAGTAGTATTACATCAACCCTATAGTCGATGGGACTCTATGCTGGCGAAGTGATAGTGCATTCTCATCGGATTCAAAAGAAGCGTTGGAGAATTGGTAGAACCATATGTATGAGGTATCCACCAGAAGATGTGCTAGATTAACCAGAGAAGTTCGCTGGATCGGCACAATAGTAATTAATTTACCCACATTTGACGGTCTGAACCCTTTAGAATCCTTCCTATCATATTTTGAAACAAGTGTGCCAATACAATAGAGATTGTTGGCAATGGATGAGGCCCTAAAATCCACAATAGCAAGATGGTGGGGGACACATAAAAGAAATATCACAAAATGGACACAATGTCGAACCTTGATGACAATGTAGTTCTCAGCACAAGTAGTAAGTTGCGAAGTAAGGTGTACCAGCCGAAGCTTCCCAAAGGACCATGTGTGAAGCTGAGAAGAGGCCTGATGTAACATTCCTCGAGAACAATGGCTGCACAGATTCATTAACATGTTGGACACGACTCCTATTAACTGGTACCTTCAAGCGGAGTTGTGCCTCATCACCATAGATTGGGAAAGTATGATTCAGAATTTTGTAACCACCTTTTTATTTGAAAGTGAATATCCTTCAGCAGACCAAGGCACACACTTCATCAATAAGACAGTTGAAGCTCCGACAGAGGAATTTGCGGTACACCACCAGAAGAGCACACCTTATCATCCACACAAAAATGGGACAGTTGAAGCACTCAACAAGATCTTGGAGACCGCATTGACAAAGATATGCAGTGTGAACAGAGATGAGTGGTATTTAAGAGTACCTGCAGTACTATGGGCCTATAAAACCACTTGCAAGAAATTAACAATGCAGACCCCTTTCAAGTTGGTTTATGGTCTTGAAGTTTTTGTCCCGATGGAGTATTTAGTACCAAGCTTAAGAATTGTTTCTTTTACAGGTATGGATGACACTGGTGCTTCTCAGGAAAGGCTCGCACAGTTAGTGAAACTCGAAGAAGACAGATTTATTACAGGCTTCCACTAACAAGTATAGAAGGAATGAGAGAAGGCATATCATGATAGGAACATCAAGAAGAAGGCATTCAAGCAAGGTGATTTAGTACTGGTGTATGACAGTAAGTTTATAAAACACCCAGGGAAGTTCAAAACGCATTGGCTAGGGCCATATGATATTGTATATATTATAGAAGGAGGCGTTGCACAATTGAAATCATTGAAGGGAGAATGGAAGGAAGGATTAGTAAATGGGAGCCGGCTAAAGTTGTACTATGAAAACCAGCTACCTCGCAACTCTCAATAAAATCAAGAAGATCAAGGGTCTAGGTACCAATTGTAGTTGAAAATGGGTACCAGACACAGCAAAGATAGTCTGCACAAGGATGGGAAGGAGGCATAGAGTAGAAAGCAAAGGCTTCCTTGTGCAGTCCAAAGTAGAAGAAGAACAAAAGGATCATATCCGAAGTGCCTCGGGATGAGTCACAAGTGAGTGTTGGGGACCTGTTGGCCCTTGTTTCTGGAAGGAAGCAAAGAACAATGAAGAAAAGGTGAAAATCAAACTTCATGGAAGACACAGTAACTGTTACTGGGGTAAAGTGAGCAAAAGAGCAGAGAAGATGGAGCGAAGTTCGAAAAAGCAAGACGTTGGACGAGAATATCGAGGATGATAGATCAACAAGGAAAATGGATCGAGAACAACTCAAAAAGTGAAGAAATCCACCATTAGCACGGCGCGGGAAGAAAGGAAAGACAGGTTGGTGAAGCTCGGGAAAATCGAGTCAAGTTGACCTAGAATTTTAGACACCTAGGGTTTTGGAACCTAGGTTTTGGCCTAAGGTTGTCGGTGAATAATTTTAATATATAAATAGAGGTCTAAAGGGCCTAGGTTGGGTTGGTACCTTTTGGTTGATGTGTTGTTATTGTTATTGTTGATACTGAGTTGGTCAAGAGAAGAGTATTTTGAGAAAGAGAGAGGTGTTGGGTGAAAGAGCCTTTGGGATTGTAATATTTTTAGCTGGGTGCGAAGATCAACCCTGCAGCTGGGTGTATAGGGGGGTGAGAGAAAGAGAGAGAAGAAAGAATATCTGCTAGCTGAGAGCACAGACAAGAACTGTATGCTTGACCTTAATAAATCATAAGCAAAGTTTTTTTGATGTAGCCCTAGAGAGAGGGTGAACCACATACATCTTTTGTTGTGTGTATGATTGATGCTTTGATCTTTGTCATTGTTATATGGTTATTTTCATTATTGTATTAGATTAGATATATAGCTATGTAGGATAGATCTAGCCTGATAAGTGATAGATGCATGTTGTGTTGATGTTGTAATGGATCCACCTGATACTCCCCTGGTTGTAGACATTTTTGTCCTGCAACCCCCTCATAGCTGCTTCAGGTGAGACTGCATATGCTTCGAAGGTGTTGCTGAAAGGGCCAGTAGCTAGGTCTTGTTGGTGCACTCTTGGAGTGAACCTTGTCTCTACCCCTATGCCAACATCAGGCAGGCAACATTGAAAAACATATCAATCTTGGTTTTCATGTCATAAAACATCCTTTCCTTATTGAAAATAATGAATACCACAGAAACATATGTCTATTGAATTGAGAACAACAAACAATTCTAAAGGACATTGCGCTTAAAAAATGCTTGAGAATGCACACTCTTGTGCACTTGTTCTTTACAAGTGGAGGAAGAACATGCAAGACATTCACAGCAAAAGCATTATTTTAAATGATTATACAAATCTATGATTCAAACAATTCCTCTGATCCTATGAAACCAAAGGGCCTAATAGTTGCATACACAAGAAAATATGAATATAATGCAAGTGGAACAACAGTCCACTCTGCATTTTTTATGCCTTTTAACAATTCACAGTTTCTTCCACTCAGCAAGGAAATGTTAGATACCTTGTCTAAGATTTATGAAGAACCACAACTTGTATTTATAGATGAGTCATATTTGATTGGAAGTATCTTCTTGTGTTCCATTGACAACTGACTAAGAAGCATAAAACATCTGCACATGAAATACTTTGGAAACATTGACATGATTTTCTATGGGGATCTTTTCCAGGCACATCCCATCCAAGATTCTTTGATATTTGAACAACCTACAGTTAACATGCAAACAATGGTGCATGACTTATGGAGAGAGAATATTAAATTCTTTGAATTGCATACTACAATGTGCCAAACAGATGAAACATTTATTGCAATTCTGAATAGAATGCAGACAAACAACCAAACACATGATGATTTAACATATATCAATTCGGGGTTCTTGTGAACTGTACCAACAAACCCAACCTTCCCTTACTTGTTCTACACAAATAGGGATGTTGCAATGCATAACAGGTACATGCTATTGCTCATGCCTAGAGATGATATCATTATCAATTCAATTGACCTGGAAGAAGACAACCATGGAAATGTAACACGTCATGAACATACAACCACTTTATCTTTGTAACTTGTCCTAAAATTTGACATGTGATTTGAAATATGTTCCTGCAACTATGATTCACAGGATGGCTTGGTCAATGGTGCAGGTGGAATACTTAAAGGATATACCAAAACATAAAAACTTGATGTCCTTTGAATTAAGTTCCATGAACCGCATATAGGCAACCGAAAAGCAAACAATTTGTTTGATCTATATAATTCAAACACTGCAAGCATTTGGACACCTATCTTGTGAATTTCAAAGCCAGTATCAACATCAGAAAATACATGTTGACTAAAAATTCGAAAATAGTTTCCAATTAAACTTGCATGTGCATGTACAGTCCATAGATCACAAGGACTAACACTTGATAGTGTTGCATTTCAGCCTATTGTAATTTGAATACATGGACTTGTATACACATCACTTTCATGTGTCAGAAGTATAGACTCCTTGTATTTACTAAGCCCTCTTACAAAAGATAATTTCAAATTCAAATAGAAAGTTGATATTGAAATGCAACGCCTCGGGACTACCAGAAAATGGCATCTGTTGTATGATTATCAATCCATACAAACAAACTCATATGTATGAATTCTCTCGCTTAACACGTGCAACTTACATGCACACATGAATGATATACTCAATGACTATGAAACAATGCAATCTAATATTATGTGCTTACAGGAAACATACATGGCATTATGCATGTTGTTGAAACATATATATTTCAACATAAAGCTTAGACTAAAATAAATTTCATTTTTGGTTAAATAAAAAAAACCACAAAAATGCACTTGGATAATCACCGTCGAAATGAAGTCTTTCGATCAATCCAACGGTTTAAATGTCTTAGCAGATTATGGAGCCACCTTTTCAATTAATGAATCAATCCATATAAAGGTTTGATTTTGAAATTTCGAGAGTTGAGGTTTCATGAAGTACGAAGGTTCAATAATGAGCACCTTCGAAGTCTCGATACCCGAACTCACGAAAGTATTAAATGTTAAGTCGAGTTCATTAATGATTAAGTAAGATTAACAAAGAGTAAATCTCATCACAACTTCGCGATTCAGGATGTTCTTACATATAAAGGCTTTGAATTCTCGATACCTGAAACCCCGACAATTTAAAACTAATCATGATTAATTAAGAGAGTTAAATATGATTATAGTTAATTAAAATATGTCGTGACTTCACATTTCATAAGTCTTAGTTTACACTTCTTTAAATATCCCCAAGACCCGAAATGTCGAAACTTGATTAAGTGATAGGTATGATTAATTAAGGTAATAAATAAGGATTATACTCTAATTAATCTATTGCTCAAAATTAACTTGGATCCATTCAAATTCTGTGATTTTCCTGAGATTTCGACCATAAATGACATCAATATCTGATTTAGGGAAATGATTCCAAATAAGATCAGATTTTAACGCCCAAATATTTTTTATTAAAGGAATTAAATGCATTGTCAGTGAAGGTATACGCATGGTTTATGCATTTAAGGCAAAGAAGATTTTTAGTTGTGAATCACTTTCTTGTTTTCTTAGAGCTGGCTTAGCAAAATAACGAGTTTTTTTCATTCTCATTCTCTGTAATAGGTAACAAAACTTTGAATTTGATATCATGGCTCCACAGAATGCGCCTAAAGCAACTGGTGAAAGTTCTGCCCAGAACACAAACGTTATTTCTGATGCTTTGCCCATAAGTATAAACATAGTTAAAACCTGGACGCATGTGTTCAAAACCATACAATACGAAGTGGTAAACTATCACAATGATTCAAGCGACAATGAAAAGGATAACTTATCTACCAAATATAAGATTATCACTCAACCAAAACTGCATAATATAGAAACCAGGCCGAGGCTTTTACCTTACACCGACATGATTGGATGGGTGTTGGATCATGTAGATATCCCAACTCGAAGGATATTCAACTCTCATAAATTATTTGTTGGGTCATTTTGACCGAAACACATACAGGTCATGTATAAATTATCTGCAACATCAAACTTCGTTTATAACACCAATTTTCTAGAGAATTTTAATAATAAGGAGTGTTATCAGTATGGAAAGAGTCTTTCCGACCTGATCAAAGACTATTGTTCACGCCCTGAAAAGTTAAGAGATGAATCTCACGACGTATATTCCATCTCATCGCTTGAGCCACAGTTCATGTATGTAGCCATGATGATGTGCATAATTTATGGAAAAGAGAACATGACCCATTTCTTTCTACCATGGGTTCCCATTATTCACTCAGTGGTGGAAGGATTTTCTTTTGACTGGGAAAATATATTTTCAAATAACCTAGCTAGCGAAATCTCAGAATACCAAACAAAGAAAACCAAAGGGAAACCACCTTCATTCTTTATGTCAGCTTATGTTATGGACGCTATCTGTTTCATGACACTTTTCCCACTGATGAGCTAGAGTTGGACTCCAGACAGTGCAAAATCAATTCATGATTACCATTCAAAGCTCTGGGAAGTCAAGGCAAAAGATTTATTTTATGAAATCTTTAATTGGGTAGTGGTGTCGATGCATATTGTTATATTTGTTCACCCACCGCCAATAATTTCGGACAAGGTTATGGTTAACCTGGGTAAGGTGGCGGACTGGTACATAGAGGAACATTTCTCTTATATCATAGTTTTTGGCTGCTCGGTCCCTCCATATGCATTACTGCAATTTTTATTAGACAGACTGGTGTTCCATGAAGTTGCACGACAAACTGTACTCAACGGCATTAGAAAAGAGCTAAAATTCATGCAGAAAAAGGTATGGCCATCTTTTCCTTTGTCTATTGGTTCATTTTCCTTATTGGATTTTGGTCACTCCAAGGTGGAGGCTGCAACTTTAGAAGAGATAAATCTAGTTAACATTGAGTTCAAGAAGCATGACCCGCAGAGGGTCATGGGAAACCATATGGCCAGTTGCAATCTTACAAAGTATGAACATGAAGAGTCTCCTCATGATGAAATTTTCCGAGGGGTAAGATCTTACCAAGAAGTTCTGAGCTGAGTTCGAGCTCTACTACCTAGTGAAATGGATGAGTTTTATAATTTCCAAAAACATCAAAGAAGTGGCCTACCCAAAGTATTACAAGGGAAAATACTAAAATCTCCAGATACACAACAAATAGAGACCCAAAATCCAGAAGCTGGAAGATATACCAAACAAAAAACCGTGGAAAACCTGGAGAAATATGAGGTCTCGACTCAGAAGGGAAAAATCTTGGAGACGAAGATATTAGACAACCAGGTAAAAGATAAAAAATAGAAAATAATAAAGAAAGGAGAAGATAGATCGTCGTCTTCACCTGAGAAATCAACTACTGAAGAAGTCGGGAAATAGTTATCCACATAAATTAGCAACACTATTGAGCTTGTCACACCATTACAGTTCACCAGAGGAAACCTTAATACAGAGTCAATGTTCATAAGCAATTTTACGCCTATCCCAGTCGAGGAGATACCTCCCACGGAGTTCTTTTTCAGTAAGAAAAGAAAGTTCATGGTGAATAAATAAATGTACATGAGAGAGGGTGCAATGGTAAAAAAGAACAGAGTATTATTAGATGGGAAATTTTTGGAAGAAGAAATTTTTTCTATAGAGGTGGCAGGCTATTTGGGAGCTTTTGAAATGGCCAAATTATTCTCAGTTGATCATCTGAAATAAGGTTGAGGCAGAAGAATCAAATGATAAGTCAACTATGAGATCAAATAAGGAATAAAGAGAATAATATCAAAAGTGAGGTTAGCAAAGGACTCGAATAGGCTAGAGCCAAGGACAGACAAGAAATTCAACAACTTAAATTTAATATTGAAGAGATACACAAGACTTCTCAAGCAATTCAAGGGCAGGTCATTCCGCAAGAAGAGTTAGTAAGGCAGTTACAAGCTAAATTAAGTTCTACTGAAAGAAAAGTTGTAAATTTAACAGTGTTTCAAGCTCAGGCACTGGAAGTGCATCAGAAGCTGGAAGAAACACAACAAAGCATGTTTTCTAAGGTAGGGATCATCCAATATTATTTTCGGGAGATGGATCAATCATTAGATAATATTGTTTTCAGAGAGAAAGAGGCTATTGTAGCCCGAACCACCTTTCAAAAAGAAGTTGTATCTTCAGCTAGAGAAGAGGTACAAGTAACTCCCAGATTGACTGTAGTAGAACAAATCAGGGGTGATATAATACTAAAGACATGGGAGGCCAATATAGTTGAGAGTAAAAGAATGGCCAAATAAATAAAGGAGGATTGTGAAGAGGATTTTGATTTTCTAGATAAAAAATCACTAGGCATTGGAAAGGACAATTGTTCTGGAGTACTAGGACAAAACAATGTTATAAAGCATCAACTGGACATCAAAGAAATCTTAAATGAAGCTCAGATTGAAATTTCACAGTTGAAACAGGTTGACGTCGTTCAAATGGATAGATGGTTGGTAAAGCCAAATTTACAGTTGTGGTCTACAAATTTTTAAGGTAAAAGGATTGAACACAGGTTTTCGAAATTACAGAGAAAGCTTTATATTTTTTAGGCAAATGATGTGACAGAGCCTTCCAAAATTGTAGTACAATTTCTAAGCGGGTGTGTCAAATGTCTCGATCTAGATGAAGGAAGTACTTCAAAGAATCAATGAAGTAACACATGCATGCCCTTTTTGCTGGTATGAGAGAGAGATAGAAATTAACCAAGTGAAACAGTTCAAGTTTTTATTCTGTAACCATTAGCATCTAGGAGTAAGGAGAATTCCAACTGTCTAGGGTTGATAACCTTTTGTATAAATATAATTTCAAAAGACTTAAAGCGGGATTTTTCCTGGCCGATTGTAATGGAGAGATCTCTCCTTTTCAAGAATTAATACAAATGCAGACCAGAGACTCCATATTTCATCAATCTTGAGTTATGTGTTCTTCTGTTCTTTCATATTCCAACATCTTTATTCATATGTCTTTGATGAATGACTAATCACAACTTAGTACAACATCTATTGTGGTTATATGTTTATTTAGTTATCTGATTGTTTACAGATTTTCCTCTGTATTGGCTATTAGCAGATACAAGACCTATGAGTTAGTTAGATTACCACATTCTATGCTTCATTAAAGGTTTCACATCTATTTTTCTTCTTCTGTATCAGAGTAAGATTCTTCTGTGATTTATGCCTCACTTTTTTTTAACAACTTTATGTTCCATGCTCACCACACCAGTGAGATTCTTCTGTGATTGATGCCTTACTTTGTTTTAACAGATTTATGTTTTTCTCTCATCACACTCATTATTTTCAAATTTGACTCAAATATGGAAAATGAGCTCTGAATTGTTATATCATTAATTCAATTTCAGGAACTTTTCTCATAAAATTGAAAATAGAAAAAAAAAAACATATAAAAAAAAACAACAGATATTTTAACTTTCTTTCCTCCATGACTGTACCTGTTTCAAGATAGCCTAATATTGAGCCCAGTCTCACAGATCATACCAACATTGCAATAAACTTGTTTAATACCATATTAGAGACCGCTAACACCTGGGTTGAACTTGAACGTTCATGGGTAGTGATTGAACAAGACATAAGCATATAGGAACATTGGGAAGCTAGGCAAAGACAACTTAGAAATCAACCATAACTTCTTTCCCTAAGAATTGATTTTCTTTTCATATTAAAAGCTCTCTTTATTTTCCGGATGCCTTGACATTATACTTTGAATCCTTAAGTATAAACCCAAGAACAACATCTTTTTGGTGTCGTTGCCAAGGAACGAAGAAACAACATTATTTTTCGCTGGGAAGAACGACATTGGTAAAGTTTCTTTCTTTGATAGTGAACAAAGATTGAATACATTATAAGGCTAACTTTTATCTTTCACTTGGTGACTCCACAACTAATAAACTAGCTTTTAATCGAAAAAATACCAGAAAGAATCCAAACGATAAGCAAACCTTGCCAGTATCCAACCCTAAAAAACTTTTGAAACCAAGAAGATACCTTAAACAAAATGTTTCATCAACAAGTAAGATTTATCAAACGAAATCCACATAGTCAAATAATAAGGATCCACTTGAACAGTCGAATACCCAACTCTTTTTCAGAGAAACATCCATCGATAGAATCGAAACCCTAGAACCTGAGTTGGTATTACCCGACTTTAAAGCCGAAACTTTTCCAACTGACTCCTTTACCAATAGAGGTAAAAGAGATATCTCACTTCCCACTTTGATTGATGTTTCATCAGTTCCCAAAATTCAATCTACAACCTCTTAGAATTTAGAATAATATACTGTATACCTTGACTCAACTCCTATTGGTTCTCCTGTGTACACATCCTGTGAGTCCGAAGAAACCAATCCTATTTTTCCAGTTCCCTATTTTTCAAATTTCCTATATCTCGATGGGAAGTTATCTGAAACCTTTTCACTTTATCTAGACATAACCAAAAGGTCACCACACACCTTCAAAAGTATTCTCTATAATCTCCAATTTTCACCCTCTAAACTATCAATGGTTGTGGTTGGAGGAGGTGGTGTTGCCGGGGGAGGCCAAGTACCACCCCCACCCCCTAGAATATTTGCCAAAGTAGCTTCTAGGTATCCCCCTTTGGTCCTCCCAGTCCCTCTCCATGATCTACCTAAAAATTACATGAACAACCTGTCGAAGTTCACTGGGGAAGGAGATTTGACTGCTACTGAACACATCAATTTCTTTGATCAATTCGCTGACATCCTTGGTGTTGAACATGAGGATGTTTATTCAAGACTCCTAGTTCAAA
>ML806407.1:181824-197132 GCA_009831015.1 Picea engelmannii
CTTCCCTTTGAGGCCAATCCACCAAATTTCTTGTCAACCTCTACGAGTTACCCATTCCTTTCACTACACAATTCTCTCTTTCTTTAATTCTCCAAGAGTGTTGTGAAAATTCATGAACACTGGGGAGAACCTAATGGTCCTCTTCTCCATCCAACATGGAGGGATTGAAGAGCCTTATATACTCCATATTTAACATTGAGATCATTTGCATATAAGTACCAAAGTCTCATTCTGACGACATTCTCAATGTTCACCTGCACAATAATATCAAAAGGTTTGTATCTAAGGGGATAGAGTTTATTCACTACTCTTTGCAATCGTTCCTTGTAGAGGTAAATCCACACCTTATATCCAACATGAAATTTATGATATTCTCTATGTTGTTCATTTCTAGATTTATGTTGTTGATGGCTTCTCTCAAGCTTCTCTTGTAACTTCAGAGTATTTTCCTAATCTTGTCCACAAATGTGCTTGCCTTGTTCTCATGTCCTTGCAACTATGCTTCATCCTTCTACTACCCATACACAATGTCAAATGGTCAATGAGATAAATAGTTGAAGCAAGTCTCAAAAGGTGATATTTTGGTCGAAGAATGTAGTGCTCAATTATATGAGTGTTGGATGTACACCGAGTGCTTGTCCGTTGTCCTTGGATGCTTGCTATTGTACCCTCTCAACAATTATACCAACTTTCAGTTGACAACTTTCATTTGTCCATTAGTGTGGGCATCAAATGCATGGAATACCTCATCTTAGTATCCATTATCTCCTAGGGTATTGTAAAAAATATACCCAAAAACCTATTATATCAATCAGGTATGATGGAGCTCGAAAATAAAAAATTGTACCCACACATGACTAAAGAATAAATTAGTTGCTTCTCATCTAGAGACCATCTTGTTGCATGGAATGAGCACACACATCTTGTTGAAATGATGCATCACAACAAACAACTAGTCGTGGTCTTTCTGTGAAATATGAAAATTTCCATAATAAACAAAATAAGAATATATTCATTATTTTTTACTTTTATACAATTATAATGAAAAATATAAAAAATATTTTCATTATTCTCTACTTTTATATAATTATAATGAAAAATTAAAAAAATATATTCATTACAATGATATAAGAACCAGGCGTATATGGTGGAACTGTATATGACTCAAGTTTTGGGTGCAAGATGTATATGGTGGAACTGTATATGACTCAAGTTTTGGGTGCAAGATTTATAATAGTGCCAATCTGGGGGTCGATCAGGCTCCTATAAATGGCTGTTGAATATGTTTTTTTCTTGTTAATGCCAATAAGCGAACCTATGCACTAAGTTGTTACTAGTAAAAGCAAAATGAATATGCATTGAGGATGGCATGAATACCCTCTTCCGTGTTACACATTTTGCACTAAAATTTTTCGATATATACAATTTGACAGTCGGGGCCTTACATCTCCTCGAGAACCCTTGTCACCCTATTTTGAAGCCTGTCCGACCGCTTTCCACACTTGACTATTTCTTGACATCTCTTTCGTGGATCGTTGAGTTCGTGGGTTCAGGAAATTTCCAATTTCTAGTTGTTGTTTCATGTGCCTGCTACCTTTAGACTTATTTCCAAGTATATGCAATATGTATACAAATTCTCCAGAAACATACAGAAAATATCTTGCTAGGAAATGAAATATCTATTGTAGATTTGAACATATTGGAATTTCTTTTCCCTCTTCTATACTTAACCAAATTACTGTTTATTTTTTCCCTCTAGTCTCTGTTTCTCGTTACTTAGTCTTTTTTCCAAAAAATGTGTCAAGGCGCACGTTGGCGCACTCATGGGTTCACATTTGTGCTCATGATTTTATATCGTGACTCCGACCGACCGCTAGCCATTGGATGCCTTGCCACTTTTCAGATCACAGATTCCCAGGCAAGCGAGATCTATATTGCACTTTCATTTTTTCATGACCTGCAAACAACACCTGGACCTCCGTAATATGAAAATTTACTGCCGCACTCCCAGATCATACCATCTTCCGTGATACACAATTTTCACATGAAAGTTTCGAGACTTGTAATTTTACCTTTGGGTCCTCACGTCTCTTGGGGAAATATTGTCACCCTATTTTGAAGCCCCTGCGTCTACTTTCCATATTTCTCCATTTATTGTAATCTCTTTCGCACCTCCAATTCCATACTTACTCAACTTTTTTTCTTGCGGATTCCTGGACAGGCAGAGTGCACTTCCAGTGTTCCTTGACCTGCAAACAACCCCCCAAATTCTGTGATATACAAATTGACTTCCAGACTCCTACATCAGCCCCTCTTCCATGTTACACAGTTTGCACTCAAAATTTCTAATCAATACAGTTTGACCGTTGGGGCCTCACATCTCCTCGGGAACCCTTGTTAGCCTATTTTGAAGCCTGTCCGACCGCTTTCCACGACCATTTCTTGCAATCTCTTTTGTGGATCCTCAGGTTGGCAGGTTCAGACAATTTCCAATTCCTAGTCGTTGTTTTTTATGCCCACCACCTTCACAATTCTTTCTAAGTATATGAAATAAGTATATAACTTCTCTAGAAACATGCACAAAATATCTTGCCAGGAAATGGGATATCTATTACATATGTGAATATATTAACCCTTCTTTTTTGTCTTCTATACTTAACCAAATTCTCGTTTCTCTTTTCCCTGTACTTTATCTTTCTCATTACTAAGTCATTTTTCTGAAAGTTGTGAACCCGGGTATAGTGAAAATTGCGAGTTCCAGTGGTCCGGGTTCGAATTGCAAATGACAGAAGTGTTGTCTGCAAAATGTGTATCACAAAATTGTTGGGTGAAAAATGTATATGACGGAAGTGTTGGGTGCAAGATGTATATCATGGAACATGCGAGATAAGAATTAAATAGCACTAAGTTGGGACGTCGCGGTGAGATAATTGGCTAATTTTGAAGGCATTCTCAATGTTCACCTGCACAATACTATCTGAAGGCATTCTCAATGTTCACTTGCACAATACTATCCACTAAGTCTCATTCTGAAGGCATTCTCAATGTTCACCTGCACAATACTATCAAAAGGTTTGTATCTAAGGGGATAGAGTTTATTCACTACTCTTTGCAATCATTCCTTGTAGAGGTAAATCCACACCTTATATCCAACATGAAATTTATGATATTCTCTATGTTGTTCATTTCTAGATTTATGTTGTTGATGGCTTCTCTCAAGCTTCTCTTGTAACTTCAGAGTATTTTCCTAATCTTGTCCACAAATGTGCTTGCCTTGTTCTCATGTCCTTGCAACTATGCTTCATCTTTCTACTACCCATACACAATGTCAAATGGTCAATCAGATAAATAGTTGAATGAAGTCTCAAAAGGTGATATTTTGGTTGAAGAATGTAGTGCTCAATTATATGAGTGTTGGATGTACACCGAGTGCTTGTCCATTGTCCTTGGATGCTTGCTATTGTACCCTCTCAACAATTATACCAACTTCTAGTTGACAACTTTCATTTGTCCATTAGTGTGGGCATCAAATGCATGGAATACCTCATCTTAGTATCCATTATCTTCTAGAGTATTGTAAAAAATATACCCAAAAACCTATTATATCAATCATGTATGATGGAGCTCGAAAATACAAAAATGTACCCACATATGACTAAAGAATAAATTAATTGCTTCTCATCTAGAGACCATCTTGTTACATGGAATGAGAACACACATCTTGTTGAAATGATGTATCACAACAAACAACTAGTCGTGGCCTTTCTGTGAAATATGAAAATTTCCATAATAAAAAAAATAAGAATATATTCATTATTTTTTACTTTTATACAATTATAATGAAAAATATAAAAAATATTTTCATTATTCTCTACTTTTATATAATTATAATGAAAAATTAAAAAAATATATTCATTATAATGATATAAGAACCAGGCGTATATGGTGGAACTGTATATGACTCAAGTTTTGGGTGCAAGATGTATATGGTGGAACTGTATATGACTCAGGTTTTGGGTGCAAGATTTATAATAGCGCCAATCTGGGGGTCGGTCGGGCTCCTATAAATGCCTTTCGAATACGTTTTTTTCTTGTTAATGCCAATAAGTGAACCTGTGCACTGAGTTATTACTAGTAAAATAAAAATTCTTCGTATCATAGCATTCGAATCAATAAAACATTTTTAGATATTCTCCAACATATATCTATGCATTTTACCCCATTACTCCTGAATGTGTTAGCTAGTGCAATCCCAACGAAATTTTTAGTTGTATTCCATGATCATACAACCATCAACATCCTTATGCCAAAACACTTGCCTGCATTAGTAAATCAATCTCTTGTACCAGAGAAATATAATAAACAACAAGGAAGGGGTCAATGAACTTCTCCCTCATCCAAATCCTTCCGCACATCCTTGGACTTTCAGTCCAATTGAGTTATTTTCCAAGGTCTCACTATCTTTACTTATCACAGCTTAACCAAGCCCATTCATTTAAACTTATTTATTTATTTATTTTCTTTTTCCAATTGTACTTGTTTCCACTGTTGCTCTTATGAAGATTATAACTCTGTTAAACAATTCATAGTTCTCAGGGTGAGAAAAGTGTTCGTCCTTTTCTCCTTCTTTTCTTATGCAATCTACTTCTTATTGTGATCTTCATGCTCTGTTTCTTGAGCAATATTGGTTAGGTTCACCTAAACCTTCTTGGTAAATCAACATGCTACAACAAAAAACCTTATGTTCACGATGAATCATGAACTTGTGTATTTTGCACATTACCATTTGGTTATCATAATGGTCAACATTAATTTATTAGTCTTCCACTCATACATTTTGTTTTAGAATGTAATCCAAGATTCTTATATAAATAGGCTTGTATCTTGCTGCTTAATTCTCAACATTCATTAAGGTTGTGACTTTGTTCTCATGACAGAGTTTTCACACAGTTCCTCCACAAGGAACTCTTTCAGCATGAAACTTCCTTATTGCATATCCTTCACTATATGTGATGACATCATCCTTGAGTTAGCTTCATATGTGTACCAAATATTTATATAAGGAATATAAAAATGCATCTTTACTTTAAAATCATTCAACTCGTGATTGTTCACAATCATTCTCATGCGATCCTCAAAGGCATAATCATTTCACCTCTTATCTTGACAACAGAGCATCATTTCTCATTTACTCTTACATCATACATGTGCATTAATTACACATTTAATATCATTCACCCATTTCTATTTGGTCTTAATATCATCCTTCATATCAAGAAACCTCACAATACATTAAATCCATGCACTTAAGCATATACAAACATAGACAAAAAATCATCTTGCAAGCTCATTGCTTGTACCTTTTCCATGTGATTCATACACATGGACATATCAGACTTCCAGATCCTTCTCCCAAAGATCTTCCAATCCTTCTTATGATAATTCTCATAGAGGTACTCATCATTTAGTTTCTCTCTCTACTGAGATCTTGCATTCATTCAAATGATATCCACATCGAAGTTTGATCAAACATAGTCATAACTATGTCCCCCCCTTATGCATGAAAACAATCAGTAAGAAGACATTTTTTCCTCAACTTAGTATAAAGTTATTCAACAACCCATAAATACCATCTGGGAAATTCCAACAATTCCCAAGGCAACAAGACAACTTATCAAGCTTCTAACTAGACTTGATCAGTAGACCTTTTGATCAAGGGAATCCTTTTCAAGATTCCATATCACTACTACTTGAGCATACCAAGCTATACCTTATATGGATACCATACACTTCTGGATGTCATCCTGACCCATTGGTCATTTAGAAGTGCCCCACCAATTCTTCTACCTCATTCAGAACCAACGTTTCATTAATCCTTCTATCTTATCCTCACAAGGCACTATGTACTCAACATCATCAGCCTTTTAATTATGCTACCATAGTCAGATCATCACTAACCATATGATCACCGTATTTTACATTCAATAGAAGACTATAATAAGTATATATGCATGTCACATGCATGCTCTATCTTTGCAATATGCATTTCGACATATCTTCGTGCACCAAGTATTATACCCATGTTTGCAGTGCAGATGGGTTCCACTTACTTACCTATTGCATTCTCATGCATAGAACTACCCTTAGCTAATAGGGGTACACACTTCCCTAGCACAACCATGATATTTTGAACTTGCTCATGTCATTTCACTTCTTGTATGATGTTCATTCTCAGTCCTCATGACTTCCTTTATTTTGCAAAGAGGGATTACCCTGGAAATAATTATTTCAGTTATAACAGGTCAATTAGGTTTATATCAGCTACTCCATTGATGCCTCTAGACATAGAGGATTGTTCCCCCAATTACAAATCCTCCATTTAATCAACACTTTTTAATTAACAGAGGCTTCATAAGCCTACATTTTTTGCAATTCTTGCCACCTATCCAGTCCATTTTCCTTATGGACTCAAGTACTCCTTAAAAAAGTCTTATGGCATTTGTATCCAAGTTTTATTATTAATTCCCCTCGGCATAATCCCACTTTTGTAGGGTTGGATATCATTTCTCCAAAACAAATGATATGCTTCCTTTGCCACAATCTAGCTTGACTCAATATCATTGGGTAAAATCCCAACTGAATTTTAATCTGCATCCTTCTCCTCTAGGAACTTATGCAGATAATTTCCATATGACGGTAATACTCTCAACAAAATCATCTTAGCCTTGGTAAAATAGTCTTATGACTATTCTTCGGTCCATCCAGGCCTGTGTTTGGATCATGCTCTGCCAGGTAGGGTAGGGCAGGGTTCCCTCTCCCATAAAGTTTTTTAGGAAATAAAAATAATCACTTGACTCTTTCGTGAGCCCAAGCAGACAAAGTGTTGTTGTCCTCTATGATACCAATTTGTAACACACCCAACCCCTAAGTACCCTTTTTATGGATGGGGCATCAAAATTCCACTTTCATTAATCATCTTGAATCCTCTTCTCAAGATCTCCATCACTTTCTGCTCATCAAGATATTTCCAACCACCATTACCAAGCTCAAATCCAATCTTTGGATTGAGAGTCATGCCCTTATGAAGTTGTGCGAGCATCATTGGTCGGTGCCCCCGTGGGTCCATCTCATTCGTACTATCCCAAGGTTTCCTGAAGTCCGAGAGCTTCCTAACACTCCTACATCTATGGTGGAAATCCATCCACCGTTAAATCTACCGACGAGACTTCATCCTCATTTAACGTATAGGATTACGAAAATTCGGCGTTGAGCACCCCTTTATCTTTCTACGTGCATATCCTTTGGAGTCCCAAAATCCCAAACTCCTGAAGGATCCAGAATTATTTCCACATAGCTTTGGCCTTCATCCCTTTCGGTTTACCTAATATACTACACCCCAAACCTCAGGACTTTGAAGCCCTAGACTCCCAAAGGATCCACCCTTATGCGTGGTGGTGCATTAAATGCAGAGGCAAGGACAAGTGGGTCTTGAGTACTCCACCTATTATTATGCGAAGTGAGTATGTGCCAGAGGGGTGACACGTGGCAAGGAACCGACACATGGCCCCATCAATGGGCGACACATGTCATGTTCTAATGGGCACATAGGATCTGTGAAGAGCACGAATCAGGGTGACATGTGGCAAGTCGAATGAGGTTCCACGTCACCCTAGGTGATTTCAACATCCCACATCACTCCGGCCTGACATCCTTCCAATGCCCCTAATATCCCACGGTCGAGATGTGTCCACATAGATCCATAGATCTACAACCTTTGTTCTTTCACAACTTCAACGTTTGGGGAATTTTCTATGTAACTTCCTCTCTGCTCCCATAGTGGTCAGCGTCGGGCTGACCACGATCTATATCCAACAGTCAGGAGGGATCCCGAAACATCCTCAGATTGACAGTTTGCGTGTCCTCAACAATGGGCGGTCAAGATCTACTCCGACCTTTGGGAGTTCTCGATCCAAAACGCAACACACCTTAGATCTTTCGGAGCATTGAACTCCGAACCATGCTCAATCTATCACCACATGCACCTGCAGCACCAACAACCAAGATTTTCTCTGGCCTTCGGAGCTTTGGGATACATGCATGCTCTTGTGATCATACTTCAATTTTGTTGGATAACCAGACTTTCAGATAACTGTTGATCTGTGAACTCACGTCCCTCTACTACCAACGACCCATATTAACATCAGGCTCCAAGACTTCGAAGAATTTGCCTCCTTTACGACGAACACACAAAATTCTTTGAACTCGCAAACTCTAAAGGAATTTGAGGGGTTAACACCTGCACTTCTTCTCCAAATCCAAGAGTCATGAAAGGCTTTGGATCCTCTCGAATGGATCTTGTCCGCTCATCTTCTAGATAAAGGAATCCTCCCTTTCGAGCAATAAATCTTGCTATCTTTCCCATTTTCGTCATCTTTAAAGGACTTAGGCTCTGGTGCATGCTTTGCGCTCTTTCTCTTGAACTTGAGACTTAGAAAAATCTCCTGCACACTCCTTGCGCTCGCTCACCTTGAGATCCTTTCAACACTTCATTAAGTGTTGGCCTTGTGCACACTTTGCACAGGTCTCTCCTTCAAGATTTTATACTCAGGCGAGCATATGTGCACTTCTTCCACTCACTCTACGAAATTTCACGCTATCTCTCCTGAGCTATCAAGTCTGAAAATGATTCTTCTTTTGCACTCCTAGCGTTGCCACTGTGCACTCCTTGCACCAGGATTTCAGAAGAGAAGCAATTGAAATTTATAGAACATCAAAGGTTCATTCATTCAACCATGAAATACACACACAGACACATAAACTCTGAAAATAGATAAAATAACATTACCCAATTAACTCATAGATAAGAAAACTTAGACATTCAAATCATGCATTTCAATCCAAGTGCATAGGGTGAATGATATACTTATCTATTACAGTCGATCATCGACCAACTAACTATGGGTGTTCTCCTTTCCACCCAACCATAGGCTCAAAGGCATTCATTCTCAGCACTCTAGCCATCCCCGTGCCAAGGCATGATATCACTAGGGAATCTTTGTAGTTTCTCAGAGGTTATTTCTCTGTCACAACCTCTGCGAGGTTTATCAGATGCTCCCTTAGCGTTAAGCTCATGACCTTCTACTCAGGTCTTGTTTTCTGCAAATTCTCCTAGATCCTTTCTCTTTTTCTTTCCTTTTAACCAGAACAACTTTAATCCTTTTGTTCTTCTTCTCCACTCGAGAACCTCACGTGCTCCTCCTCTTTCTCTCTGCTTATCCAGGTCGTGCATTCCCCTCTCCCTGATATGTCTCCTTCTTCTCTGCCTTTTTGTGTATTCTTGCACACCTTTTTGCTCCCCAGGAAGGTTCTGGACCTATCAAGTTCCTTCTATCAGAAGAAACTTGGGTCAGCTTGGGCATGCAGGAAAACTACACTCTCTGGTACTTCGGGCTGACAGTTTTTTGTCTCCTCAGCCAAACCCTCCATGCTTCCACCATGGGGGTAGTTGATTGTTCAACCACTAGCATTTCTTTCACTAGCTGATTTTTCCTTGAGATCTAGATGAGGCTTATTATTTCAGCAAGGAGAATTTGGGTCATTTTGACATAGCGAACCCCCTCTATTGTTTCCTCACTCTTTCCTCTAGTGATATCATGGCTAGTACTTCAAGGCTTCACCCCCACAATCATATATTGACAATCTAAACAATAATGCATTTGCATTGTTCTCATGCCATAGATAAAAAGAATGATGATCATAATTCATGATTAATTACAAGTTGGGGAAAACCTGGGTATTACAGAGATTCTAATCCTTTGAGTAACCACAATAAAAATCTTTTAATCAATTATATTATTAAATATGATAAGAATTTATATCATAATATATTTAAGTCTTACTATAAGAATTTATATATTAATATATTTAAGTCTTACTATAACAATAAATCTTTTAAATTAAATGTAAAATATTTCATTTGTATTTTATTATTATTAATAATAAAAAGAATATTTATAGAATGTTTTGAAATGTTTAAAGTTTCAAGTAAACAATCCATCCATCATCCCAAATAAATAAAATTTATATGATTATATAATAACTATAAAAATCTACTAAACAACGTACTTAATATAATATCTTAATATTTATTATAATACAATTTTTTTTAAATATTATTATAAAACATAAATAATTTATAAATTAAATATAAAATATTTTATTTATATCTCAAAAAACTCTACTAAAACAACGTACGTAATATGATATCTTAATATAATATGGAGAAAGGTAATTAATTTAAAGACTTCACCTACAACCTTTTACTTATAATTCATATTATTTAATCATTATAACTAACTCACCAAACTTGATTTCGTTCCTATATATAAATTAAAAATTTTACTTTTATATAATTATAATAAAAAAACTTAAATTGAGTTACTAAACTTCCGTTTGATTCCGTTCATATGTAAATTATAATTATCCTTTTTTTTTTTATATAATTATAATAAAAAACATAAAATATATTAATTATTTTTAATTTTTATATAATTATATAATTATAATAAAAATATTAAAAATATATTTATTATTCTTTATTTTCTTATAATTATAAGGAAAAACTTAATAAATAGATTCATTATAATTATCATGAAAAAATAGAAAATGTATTCATTATAATATTTCTTTATCACCTAACTTGCATTTTTTGAGTTATAATTCTTATAGTATTTTTAGGATGAAAAAATTATAAGAAAATTCTTTTTAAAATTTTTCATAAATATTTTAATTTATATATTCTAATAATATTTATAAAATTATGATAATAATATTTTTAAATTGTTAGTTGTCTAATTATGAGTAAATAATTATAAGTAATTTTATAATAATCATTATTTATTTATTTGAATACTGAGTAAACAACTAACTTAATTTCATAATAATAAAAGTATGATGAAATATTTGAAGATTTGTTTTCAATGACATTTCTTGCCATGATTTCCTTGTTATAGCAAAGACATATTTTAGAATAGCATAAAGAAATAACAATCTCAGTATTTTTCTCCTTATCTAAATGGTTTTATAAATTGAGAGATGAAGATTTGCAATCCTAACTTGGTGGATTGATATGAGGGTTATGATTTGCAATCCTAATTTATGGTGTAAAGTAAACAGATAGTTGATCAAGTAGAAGCATATAGTTGTACTTCTACTCATCCAACCACAATTTATGGTGTAAAGTAGACAAATGGTTCATCAAGCATAAGCATATAGTTGTAGGTGAGATAACCAACCATATATTTTGATTTTAATAGATTATAATAAGTAAGAATAGGATATTTGTGCATTGATTATTAAATTAACTTTCACTGGACACTCGAGTGAACACTACACTTAATATGCAAATATTCTCCAAGATAACTCCACTGAAAACAATCCCAAAGATGCATGGACTCCCCACAACATCTCTATAACTAACCTCTCTTTCTCTAACAAAATTTATTCTAACAATATTTATGAAATTATGATAATAATATTTCTAAATTGTTAGTTGTTTAATTATGAGTAAATAATTATAAGCAATTTTATAATAATCATTATTTGTTTATTTGAATACTGAGTATGATGAAAGATTTGAAGATTTGTTTTCAATGACATTTCTTGATTTCCTTGTTAACATAAAATCAATAGCAAGATTTGAAGATTTGTTTTCAATGACATTTCTTGATTTCCTTGTTAACATAAAATCAATAGCAGAGACATATTTGTCTCCTTATTCAAATGGTTCTATAAACTGAGAGATGAAGATTTGTTTTCATAACTTGCTGGATTGATATGAGGGTTATGATTTGTCAAATCCAAAATATAATCATATTAAAAGTTAATATTCTAGGGAGCCTTAATTTTAATTAATATATATATATAAATTTAAAAAATGTTAGTAGAACTGCAACAGTCAAACCTGTTACCTTTCCTTCTACTGATCCAACCACAATTTATGGTGTAAAGTAAACAGATAGTTGATCAAGAAGAAGCATATAGTTGTAGTTTTACTGATCCAACCACAATTTACGGTGTAAAGTAGACATATGGTTGTAGTTTTACTGATCAAGCATAAGCACATAGTTGTAGGCGAGATTACCAACCATACATTTTGATTTTAATAGATTATAATAAGTAAAGAGAGGATATTTGTGCATTGCTTATTAAATTAATGTCTAGTAGCCTACATTTATTACTTTTCCATTAAACATCCAATAAAGTCTTTTTGATTGATAGGGTACTCAATGAACAGATATGACGATGGACACTCGAGTGAACACTACACTTAATATGCACATATTCTCCAAGATAACTCCAGTAAAATCAATCCCAAAGATGCATGGACTCCCCACAACATCTCCATCACTAACCTCACTTTCTCTGTTTTTCACATCCATTCCTAAGAGTTCAGCTGTGTTGCAATTTCTAGTGCTTTCTCTGGTGAGGTTTCAGACCTCTCTCATCCCTGCTCTAATGTATGAGATCGTTTTGTAGACTGTACTGACCATGTGTTGTGCATCTAGGAAATGACATTTTTATGGCTTGCTTCATTGGGGCTCCTTTCAATGCTCCAAGCTGCACATGGTTCTGGCGATTCCGGATGGATCAATGCTAATGCTATGTTTTATGTTGGTAATGGTGGTACAATGGGTAAGTTGTGGTTCCATTTCAAAATAATGGGTCCCAAGAACTTCTTTTGTTTGTTTTCCAAGTTTCAATGTGATTTTGATTCGTTGGTTCCTTTGTTTCAGGTAGTGATTGAGGTTATGACGCTATGTATAACCAGATTAATGGTACCAAGACCACGTCTTTAAGCACTGCATTGTTCAACAAAGGTTTTAGCTGTAGATATTTCTATGAAATCCAGTGCAACGACGACCCGAAATGGTGCCTTCCCGGCTCTAT
The DNA here is from genome assembly GCA_009831015.1 of Picea engelmannii. Lineage (NCBI taxonomy): Eukaryota > Viridiplantae > Streptophyta > Pinopsida > Pinales > Pinaceae > Picea > Picea engelmannii. Next base: position 194,773 of record ML806407.1, read on the forward strand.
CGTTGTCACTGCTACGGACTTTTGTCCACCATACAATGTGCTTTCCTATGATGAGGGAAGATGGTGCAATCCTCCCCGAGAGCAGTTTGATATCTCGCCATCTGCTTTCAAGCACATTTCCAAGTACACGATGGGCATCGTCCCTATTCAATACATAAGGTTTTGTGGTTTTAGCTCTCTCTACTAGATTCAACGTTGTTTTGAGTTTTCTGATATCAGTTTTGAATTAGTGTCATTTTCTTGATTCAGGGCGCAGTGTCAAAGAAATGGAGGAATTCAGTTCACCATAAATGGTCACTCATACTTCAATCAGGTTCTCATCACTAACGTTGGCAAAGAAAGGGACATCGAGGTTGTTTATGTCAAGGGCTCGAGTATTGACTGGCAGTTAATGTCCCGGAATTGGGGCCAAAATTGGTTGAGCACGAGTTCCCTTGATGGGCAGAGCCTTTCCTTCATGGTCACCACTAACGATGGGAAAATCGTTACTTCTTATGATGTCGTTACCAACTACTGGCAATTTGGCCATACTTTTTCCTAGGAACAGATGCAATGATTTTGGGGTTTTTTTTATCTCTTCATTACCCTTCATGCATGTGTTTTTCGGGGTTTTGTTCATCTTCCCATTCTTTCGTGAATGCGTTTTTCTTTCTATATTTAGCAGGGTTTTTGGATTGTGTCCTTCCACCATATTCCATTTTTGTATTGTTGTTATTTCATGTTGAAGCTATCTGTGCTTCGAATCATGAAGGTTTGGGATTCTGGCCTTCTGCCTTATGCCATTTTTGTATTGCCGTTATTGCATGCTGAAGCTATCTGTGCTTCGAATCTTGAATATATAATAATCTTGAAACCAGAATGGGTACGTTTCATTTTCAATGATTTTTTTTTTTTTGTGAAATAGTTATTATAAGTCATGTGAACAAATAGCATCAATCATTCCTCATATGCTTAGGAAGCAACAAGCCATGTAAGGCCTATGTGGCCAATGTACAACCTTTGAATGCTAAGAAACCACTCAAACTTCCTCACATGCTCACCCAAAATTCATCACATGCCTAGGAAGCCAAGACAAGGCATGTAAGCCATATGTGGCCAATGTACAACCTTTGAATCTTAAGGAACCACTCAAACTTTCTCACATGCCGAGGAAGTGAAGACAAGGAATGTAAGGCCTATGTGGCTAGTGTACATCCTTCAATGCAGTCCCAACAAGTGTGTACAGTTTCCAAAAAGTGCATATGACCTCAAAGAAGAGAGAAAGAAACCATGAAGCATGTGTACGACCTCTATGCGTTACTCAAGCAAAGGTAGGATCTTAGAAAATGACAAAAAACTGAAATTGGTGAATCCAACAAAATGAATCCAATAGCCTAATAGCTTTAAAAAATTGAATTAGAAACTCCTTAGATAATTAGATTTCTAATCTCATAAATGGATGAACTAAGGAGAATAAAAAGTTGTTGGGATTATTTATTTTCTCATGGAGACTAAATTATGAAGGGAATCCTCAAAAAACTACATATGGAAAAGAGTTCTCAACCAAGCAATTTAAATATAAAGCAATTTCATTTTAGAATCATATATAGAAATTAACACAACAGATAGAGTAATTTTATCACACAATAACTTAGTGTTTACCCTCAAAACCCAAATGGAAAAACCAACATTTAGTAGGTTTCAACTAGGCAATGTGTAGGTTATATGTACCCTTGGGATATCTGGTCCATTCTTAGTCTTCACATAGGAATTTGGGTACAAATTATTCTAGTCTCATCCTAAGAACCCCACTTCTTTTGTGATGCAAGAGTCAATAGGAGAATGGTACAACGAGAGTTGAAGATGAAAGGCCAAGTATCCTCAACTCTTCAAAATCCTCCCAAGCGAGTGTGCTTATCCTCTTTTGTTTTTTTGTTAATTACATTTGAGAAATAGAATCTCATGTTTTTTGTTTTTTTTTTTAAATACACAATTTTTTTTTTATTCTTACATTTTTTTCCATGCATTTCCTTCTCATCTATTTATGGTTCACATTCTTACATTGAGAGTACGATAATGATGCAAGAGAAAAAAATGGTCAAGATGCATGAGGCCCTACATGCCATCAACCTAGTCTCCTACCTCAACCATAGTCTTGAACCTTGCCTTTGTTTATGCTCATAACACCTAAGCTTATAGCTAACTATTGTTGTGCGGATCCAATTCAAATCACACCCCTCCATTGAGAGGCTTCTGGTCCCCAAAATATTTCAATGATAGGTGAGAGAACTTTCTTTCAATATGGTTCTTGACATACCATTTTTCCTTCTTTGGTGTCTTCCCTTTGAGGCCAATCCACCAAATTTCTTGTCAACCTCTAC
>ML806407.1:197678-254211 GCA_009831015.1 Picea engelmannii
TATATAATGTTAGTAGAACTGCAACAGTCAAACCTGTTACCTTTCCTTCTACTGATTCAACCACAATTTATGGTGTAAAGTAAACAGATAATTGATCAAGCAGAAGCATATAGTTGTAATTTTACTGATCCAACCACAATTTACGGTGTAAAGTAGACAAATGGTTGATCAAGCAGAAGCACATAGTTGTAGGCGAGATTACCAACCATACATTTTGATTTTAATAGATTATAATAAGTAAGGAGAGGATATTTGTGCATTGCTTATTAAATTAATGTCTAGTAGCCTACATTTATTACTTTTCCATTAAACGTCCAATAAAGTCTTTTTGATTGATAGGGTACTCAATGAACATATATGACAGTGGACACTCGAGTGAACACTACACTTAATATGCACATATTCTCCAAGATAACTCCAGTAAAAACAATGCCAAAGATGCATGGACTCCCCACAACATCTCCATAACTAACCTCACTTTCTCTGTTTTTCACATCCATTCCTAAGAGTTCAGCTGTGTTGCAATTTCTAGTGCCTTCTCTGGTGAGGTTTCAGACCTCTCTCATCCCTGCTCTAATGTATGAGATCGTTTTGTAGACTGTACTGACCATGTGTTGTGCATCTAGGAAATGACGTTTTTATGTCTTGCTTCATTGGGGCTCCTTTCAATGCTCCAAGCTGCACACGGTTCTGGCGATTCCAGATGGATCAATGCTAATGCTACATTTTATGTTGGTAATGGTGGTACAATGGGTAAGTTGTGGTTCCATTTCACAATAATGGGTCCCAAGAACTTCTTTTGTTTGTTTTCCAAGTTTCAATGTGATTTTGATTCATTGGTTGCTTTGTTTCAGGTAGTGATTGACGTTATGATGCTATGTATAACCAGATCTATGGTACCAAGACCATGTCTTTAAGCACTGCATTGTTCAACAAAGGTTTTAGCTGTAGAGATTTCTATGAAATCCAGTGCAACGACGACCCAAAATGGTGCCTTCCCGGCTCTATCGTTGTCACTGTTACGGACTTCTTTCTGCCATACAATGTGCTTTCCTATGATGAGGGAAAATGGTGCAATCCTTCCCGAGAGTAGTTTGATATCTCGCCATATTCTTTCAAGCACATTTCCAAGTACACGACAGGCATCGTCCCTGTTCAATATAGAAAGTTTTGTGGTTTTAGCTCTCTCTACTAGATTCAACGTTGTTTTGATTTTTTTGATATTAGTTTTGAATTAGTGTCATTTTCTTGATTCAGGGCGTAGTGTCAAAGAAATGGAGGAATTCAGTTCACCATAAATGGTCACTCATACTTCAATCAGGTTCTCATCACTAACGTTGGCAGAGCAAGGGACATCGAGGTTGTTTATGTCAAGGGCTCAAGTATTGACTGGCAGCTAATGTCCTGGAATTGGGGCCAAAATTGGTTGAGAACGAGTTCCCTTGATGGGCAGAGCCTTTCCTTCATGGTCACCACCAGCGATGGGAAAACAGTTACTTCTTACGATGTCGTTACCAACTACTGGAAATTTGGCCAGACTTTTTCCTAGGAGCAGATGCAGTGATTTTGGGGTTTTGTTTATCTCTTCATTACCCTTTGTGCATGTGTTTTTCTGGGTTTTGTTCATCTCCCCATTCTTTCGTGAATGCATTTTTCTTTCTATATTTAGCAAGGTTTTTGGATTGTGTCCTTCCGCCATATGCCATTTTTGTATTGTTGTTATTTCATGTTGAAGCTATCTGTGCTTCGAATCATGAAGGTTTGGGATTATGGCCTTCTGCCTTATGCCATTTTTGTATTGCCGTTATTGCATGTTGAAGCTATTTGTGCTTCGAATATTGAAGATATAATAATCTTGAAATCGGAATGGGTACGTTTCATTTTCAATGAAATTTTATTTTTTTGTGAAATAGTTATTATAAGTCATGCGAACAACTAGGATCAATCATTCCTCATATGCTTAGGAAGCAACAAGCCATGTAAGGCCTATGTGGCCAATGTACAACCTTTGAATGCTAAGAAACCACTCAAACTTCCTCACATGCCCACCCAAAATTCATCACATGCCTAGGAAGCCAAGACAAGGCATGTAAGGCGTATGTGGCCAATGTACAACCTTTGAATGTTAAGGAACCACTCAAACTTTCTCACATGCCGAGGAAGCGAAGACAAGGAATGTAAGGCCTATGTGGCTAGTGTACATCCTTCAATGCAGTCCCAACAAGTGTGTACGGTTTCCAAAAAGTGCATATGACCTCAAAGAAGAGAGAAAGAAACCGTGAAGCATGTGTACGACCTCTATACGTTACTCAAGCAAAGGTAGGATCTTAGAAAATGACAAAAAACTGAAATTGGTGAATCCAACAAAATGAATCCAATAACCTAATAGCTTTAAAAAATTGAATTAGAAACTCCTTAAATAATTAGATTTCTAATCTCATAAATGGATGAACTAAGGAGAATAAAAAGTTGTTGGGATTATTTATTTTCTCATGGAGACTAAATTATGAAGGAAATCCTCAAAAAACTACATATGGAAAAGAGTTCTCAACCAAACAATTTAAATATAAAGCAATTTCATTTTAGAATCATACATAGAAATTAACACAACAGATAGAGATATTTTATCACACAATAACTTAGTGTTCACCCTCGAAACCCAAATGGAAAAACCAACATTTAGTAGGTTTCAACTAGGCAATGTGTAGGTTATATGTACCCTTGGGATATCTGGTCCATTCTTAGTCTTCACATAGGAATTTGGGTACAAATTATTCTAGTCTCATCCTAAGAACCCCACTTCTTTTGTGATGCAAGAGTCAATAGGAGAATGGTACAACGAGAGTTGAAGATGAAAGGCCAAGTATCCTCAACTCTTCAAAATCCTCCCAAGCGAGTGTGCTTATCCTCTTTTGTTTTTTTGTTAATTACATTTGAGAAATAGAATCTCATGTTTTTTGTTTTTTTTTTTAAATACACAATTTTTTTTTTATTCTTACATTTTTTTCCATGCATTTCCTTCTCATCTATTTATGGTTCACATTCTTACATTGAGAGTACGATAATGATGCAAGAGAAAAAAATGGTCAAGATGCATGAGGCCCTACATGCCATCAACCTAGTCTCCTACCTCAACCATAGTCTTGAACCTTGCCTTTGTTTATGCTCATAACACCTAAGCTTATAGCTAACTATTGTTGTGCGGATCCAATTCAAATCACACCCCTCCATTGAGAGGCTTCTGGTCCCCAAAATATTTCAATGATAGGTGAGAGAACTTTCTTTCAATATGGTTCTTGACATACCATTTTTCCTTCTTTGGTGTCTTCCCTTTGAGGCCAATCCACCAAATTTCTTGTCAACCTCTACRAGTTACCCATTCCTTTCACTACACAATTGTCTCTTTCTTTAATTCTCCAAGAGTGTTGTGAAAATTCATGAATATTGGGGAGAACCTAATGGYCCTCTTCTCCATCCAACATGGAGGGATTGAAGAGCCTTATATACTCCACATTCACCATTGATATCATTTTMATATAAGTACCGAAGTCTCATTCTGAAGKCATTCTCAATGTTCACCTGCACAATAATATCAAAAGGTTCGTATCTAAGGGGATAGATTTTATTCACTACTCCTTGCAATCGTTCCTTGTAGARGTAAATCCACACCTTATATCCAACRTGAAATTTATGATATTCTCTATGTTGTTCATTTCTAGATTTATGTTGTTGATGGCTTCTCTCAAGCTTCTCTTGTAACTTCAGAGTATTTTCCTAATYTTGTCYASAAATGTGCTTGCCTTGTTCTCATGTCCTTGCAACTATGYTTCATCCTTCTACTACCCATACACAATGTCAAATGGTCAATGAGGTAAATAGTCGAAGCAAGTCTCAAAAGGTGATATTTTGGTTGAAKAATGTAGTGCTCAATTATATGAGTGTTGGATGTACATCGAGTGCTTGTCCATTGTCCTTGGATGCTTGCTATTGTACCCTCTCAACAATTATACCAACTTCCAGTTGACAACTTTCATTTGTCCATTAGTGTGGGCATCAAATGCATGGAATACCTCATATTAGTATCCATTATCTCCTAGAGTATTGTCAAACATATACTCAAAAACCTATTATATCAATAAGGTATGGAGCTCGAAAATAAAAAAATGTACCCACACATGAATAAAGAATAAATTAGTTGCTTGTCATCTAGAGACCATCTTGTTGCATGGAATGAACACACACATCTTATTGAAATGATGTATCACAACAAACAACTAGTCGTGGCCTTTCTGTGAAATATGAAAATTTCCATAATAAAAAAATAAGAATATATTCATTATTTTTTAATTTTATACAATTATAATGAAAAATATAAAAAATGTTTTCATTATTCTCTACTTTTATATAATTATAATGAAAAATTTTAAAAATATATTCATTATAATTATATAAGAACAAGGCGTATATGGTGGAACTGTATATGACTCAAGTTTTGGGTGCAAGATGTATATGGTGGAACTATATATGACTCAAATTTTGGGTGAAAGATTTATAATAGCGCCAACCTGGGGGTCGGTCGGGCTCCTATAAATGGTTGTTGAATACGTTTTTTGCTTGTTAATTCCAATAAGCGAACCTATGCACTGAGTTGTTACTAGTAAATGTAGAATGAATATGCATTGAGGATGGCAGGAATACCCACTTCTGTGTTACACATTTTGCACTGAAATGTTCCGATATATACAATTTGACAGTCGGGGCCTTACATCTCCTCGGGAACCCTTGTCACCCTATTTTGAAGCACATCTGACCACTTTCCACACTTGACCATTTCTTGACATCTCTTTCGCGGATCGTCGAGTTCATGGGTTTAGGAAATTTCCAATTTCTATTTATTGTTTCATGTGCCCACTACCTTTAGACTTATTTCCAAGTATATGCAATATGTATAAAAATTCTCCAGAAACATACAGAAAATATCTTGCTATGAAATGAAATATCTATTGCAGATTTGAATATATTGGAATTTATTTTCCCTCTTCTATACTTAACCAAATTACCGTTTCTTTTTCCCCTCTACTCTCTCTTTCTTGTTACTTAGTCGTTTTTCCAAAAATGTATCAATGCGCGCGTTGGCGGACTCACGGGTTCACGTTTGCGCTCATGATTTTATATCGTGACTCCGATCGAACGCTAGCCATTGGATGCCTTGCCACTTTTCAGATCGCAGATACCCGGGCAAGCGGGCTCTATATTGCACTTTCATTGTTTCGTGACCTGCAAACAACACCTGGACCTCCACGATATGAAAATTTATTGCCACACTCCCACATCATACCATCTTCCATGATACACAATTTTCACATGAAAGTTTTGAGACCTGCAATTTTACCTTTGGGTCCTCATGTCTCCTGGGGAAATATTGTCACCCCATTTTGAAGCCCCTGCATCCGCTTTCCATATTTTGACATTTATTGGAATCTCTTTTGCGCCTCCAATTCCATACTTAGTCAATTTTTTTTCTTGCAGATTCCTGGACAGGCGGAGTGCACTTCCATTGTTCCTTGACTTGCAAATAGCCCCCTGGATTCCGCGATATACAAATTGACTTCAAGACTCCTACATCAACCCCTCTTCCATGTTACACAGTTTGCACTCAAAATTTATAATCAATACAGTTTGACCATCAGGACCTCACGTCTCCTCGAGAACCCTTGTTAGCCTATTTTGAAGCCCGTCTGACCGATTTCCACAACCATTTCTTGAAATCTCTTTTGTGGATCCTCGGGTTGGTAGGTTCAAACAATTTCCAATTCCTATTCATTGTTTTCTATGCCCACCACCTTCACACATCTTTCCAAGTATATGAAATAAGTATATAACTTCTCTAGAAACATGTAGAAAAGATCTTGCCAAGAAATGGGATATCTATTACATATGTGAATATATTAACCCTTCTTTTCCATCTTCTATACTTAACCAAATTCCTGTTTCTCTTTTCCTTGTACTTTATCTTTCTTGTTACTAAGTCATTTTTCCGAAATTTGTGAACCTGGGTATAGTGAAAATTGCGAGTTCCAGTGGTCTGGGTTCGAATTTCAAATGACAGAAGTGTTTTCTGCAAAATGTGTATCACGAAATTGTTGGGTGCAAAATGTATATGATGGAAGTGTTGGGTGCAAGATGTATATCACGAAACATGCGAGATAAGAATTAAATAGCACTAAGTTGGGACGTTGTAGTGAGATAATTGGATAATTTTTGAAAGGGATGATGGTTGGTCGGGCTATTGAGGTGAAGATATAAATGGAAACGAGGATTTGACAGTTCGCTAACCGGTCAACCCGCGGGCAATCCAGGAGCCCGAGAAAGTCAGGTTGAAGTTTAAAGGGATTTTGTTTATGTTTATTTAAAATGTTTTCATATTAATATATCTTAATAGATTATTTGTGGTCCAAATGTAAACCATGTTCGAATTTGAATGGTGTTTTGGGCTCGCAATTTTTTCTCAAACCCACAAGTAATAGAGAAAAAAATATATGACTTTACATTTTGTATATCGAAGAATATTCTAAAATATAGGAAGCTACAATATATGCACAATATAGAACATGAACATGTACAGGGAACTGATTTAATTTTAAGAAGAAATACAAATTTCAAATAACAACACCAAACATTGAAGATCACCATAGAACAACCTCAAATATTTATATTCAGATAAACTGGGTCACAAAATACATTTGAGAATATTTCCCAAAAATATTTGTCTTCTAATTTGTAAAAAAATATATAGTTCAATACATATTCTGTGAAATAAAAATGTGTTTTCCAGAATGACTTGGATTGGGACTGCTGCGGACTACAATGAAAAGATGTACAAGAATCAAGTTTGTAGAAAGAAGAAAGTCGGCGATGGAAAACAATAAAACATGGCAAGAAGAAAGAGAAATTTGTCAGATCTTGGTTAAAGCTTTGTTAGAGTAAGTGGACGAAGACAGAAGAACGTAATCAATATCAAATTACTATGATGGTGTCCCATGCCTTGTCATTTTCTCACTGATGTCCTTTTATGACTTTCCTCGGCTTTGACATTCATTGGTAATCTAGTCGACAACCTTTTTGAACCATTCTTCGATGTAGCTCCTCATGGGCACCACGTTGATTTCATGTTGGATTTTTATATTGAATAATTCACTTTCCAAGTCCCCTAGATCAATAGACAAGTTGTGCAATGCTTCTTGAATATCTTGGTTTTTAAACGCATAACCGACTAGCCAGGTTTTCATGTCATGTTCACCATATTCAAGAATGCCATAGAAATTTTCAAATGATAGTATTTTATAGATATGAACTTGATCATCAAATGCTTGCTTGGTTAAAAACAACGAGTTGAATATCAATTTCGAGTCCTAGACTTCATTGTTGCAGGTAGCTAGATCTATCTCAGTTAGCTTCTTGAATATTTTTTTTCTTCTAGATATGGTCTAGCTACATTATTGAACGATACCATTTAGGTTCTTTACCTTTTCTTTCCAACATGCGTTTAGCTAGTCTATTCGATCCAGGGAAGGGAGATCCTCCGATCTTCTTCTAAATTTCTTCATACTGGTAAATTTAACACCAAATGGTAAAATTGCATCGAGGTAGAAACCTTGCTCGTTCTTGAGATCCCCTTGCAGATACTCATGAAAAACATGCACTCTTGTTCCAAAAGAGACCATATTATTTGACATCTCCCAAGCTTCTATTATTAATTCCTTTCTTCTATTTATATTGTTTTCCACATAGCCTCGGGATGATGTGAGAAGGCTTGCTGATCCTTTTAACTTTGGTGCAGGTGTGGTGGGTCCGACCATTGCCAAAGGAGTAGAAAACAATGGAAGAGGCATTAGGGTTGCCTCCAATTCTTTGATTCTCTCCTTTAACATGACGTTTTATGTTTCAAGGTTGATAATAGAGTTGTCTAGAGCATCTCCAGTTGATCGATATATCTGGGAGATATGGGAAGGGTGCATGTTGTGTAGGTTGATCTCTGAACGAGATTTCCCTTTCTTATTATTTACATCTCTCTTTTCAATAATCATTTTTTTGGATTCACTGTAAAAAACAACACTCTGAAATGAAAAAGACTCTTCTTCATCCAATGTATCTATGCCAATTATTTTCATCCCAGGATTGTGCGGAGCAGTGATCTTTAGGTGGTCTTCTTCAGGGTTTTGTCAATGTCAATTTCTAGTTCCATATCATCGAGGGAGAGATCATGGATATCAATTTATCCCCTTGGTCCCTCCTGTTCTTGGACTATTGTTTTCCATTTTTTTCTCGTGGGAAATTTGTGACAACTTTCAATTTTTCCGAATGGAGGGTTCTTATATCCTCCTCCACCTGAAGAACTGTGTGTGACTTTGTTACTTGGGTAGGCTGTTAGAGTACTGCTACAAGATACTGTGGTCTTGGGTGTGGCAGTTGGGGATTGGGAACTTTTTTCACTCGGGCCTTTTCCGTTATGCTTGTGCGAATCATTGGTACTGGCACCGAGTTCATTCAGGATATGTTTAGTGAAATAAATGTTGAAGTGATTCCTGACCATGAAATCCCCAACTTTCGAAGGTAGAGAGATGAATTGACCTTTTTTTTTCATGGAAAAAATGCAACCACTAGATGTACTCCCTTGCTATTCCAACAAAAAACATTGTACCAGATATTTGAAATGGAAGGAAGCAAGGATTTTGTTTAGACACAAACATCCTTATAACATTATAGTTCTCCATTTATTCTAGTGTTCCCTTCCTATCCAAGAAGATTGTCAGCTGGCCAGACAAATGGGGAAAATACTTTCCAAATATCAATGCTTTAAAAACTGAAACAAAATCATTAAAGACTTTATAAAAATGTTGGCAAGCATCGTGTCTCCATAATATATGGAACAGGAATGTTACTGGGTCAAATTCAGAGTTCAACTTCTTACACATAGATAGTCCAGGAAATGGATAGCAATTCGCCACGACAAAAATTAAATAAGATGACATAAATATTTTTTTTTGTCTTCTGTATTGCAATAACTGTGAAGAGATTTCAATGGAAATCAACTTGCCACAATGGAAGATGGATTGTTCCTTGACCGTGAAATATAAAATATACATAATCATCTGAGAGATGTCGATTGCACTTTCTTGTCTCGTTATCCTCATGAAAAGCCATGCAATTTTCCAGAAAAGGTTTTTAAATGAACTAACTTGTAATATGGATATGTCTTGGGGAGCGGGCATTGGGTATTGTAAGAACTTCGACAAGAGGTCCAATTCATTACCATGCTTCTTTAAGAACTGCCTGCAATTCTCGCCCTTGAAAGTAGGCGTTGGGTCGGGAAGTGTTAACATCTTTCAAAATACTTGAGGTGATAGGGAGACTTGGGAATGGTTGCCCATTTGGATAATCCGTTGGTTCAGAATATAGTTCTCGATGCAACACGTGACCAAGTCCTTAAATTAAAAAAAATTGGGGACACAATCTGTCGCTGCAATTTTAGATGTCGAGATAGCTTTCTTTTGGGAAGAAGTGGACGAGTAGCAGTCATAAGCTATTGACCACTGAAAAATCTAGTCCTCGCGCCCGAAAATATTCAAGGTATCTCCACAGTAATGTTGTCGAGCTGCAACCATAAGGTGATGAGAACGCTCCTTTTCTCCTCATTGTATTTAAAATGGACACTGCAACATCATAATATAATCTCCGGTAAATCTTGTTTCAATGTGTTTTAATGGGAGATGTCCTTGAACTTTTCGCCTTTTAATGCCAATATTTTCAAAGATAATAAAAGCGTAATCAATTTTCACTGGGAAAGTGTGCGAAGATGGCAGGGAAATAGAGAAAGTATGGAAAAGTGGGGAAAACATTGCGATCTATGTAATATACCTGGATCTTGACAAAATCAGGTTCAAGTTAGAAGATAATTTGTTTATATTTACTTAAACAATTTTCATATTATTTTATTTTATTAGTGTTCTTTGTGGCCCAAATGCAAACTATGTTCAAATTGGAAGGGTGGATCAACATTCCATATGCAAGCATACTCTCAAATATGCGAACCTGTAATACATGCACAATACTAAAGAGGGGCATCATGTCAACACCTTTGTAGATGATAATGGGCCAACATAATATTGCATTCTTGCTATGATGATGCCTTAAAAAAACTAAAATAACCAACATTTTTTTGTGAATTCAAGATTGAAAGAAAGAACTAATCAGATTCCATAATATTCGCCCATTAATGCATTTTAATGGGAGATGTCCTCGAGATTTACGCTTATTAATGCCAATCGTTTTGAACATATGTGGTGAGTTGTCACTAGTAAAATCATAATTGATGTGCATTGGCAAGGGGCGAAGGTGGTGGGGATGGAGGGGAGTGAAAGATGCTTTGGTACTTTTTTGAACTTGGGATTCCTTAGCGGAATTGTATATCACCCAAGTTTTGGATGCAAGATGTATACTCCGAACACGGGGAATGAGAGTTCGATAACACCTACTTGGGAACCCGTGGCCATAAAATTGTCTAAGGAAACGAAAGTGGTTGGTCAGACTCATGATGTTAAGATATAGATGAATATACAATTTGTGAGTCTGCGACCTCGAAACCCACTATCATAGAAATGCGACTAAGTATAGAAGAGGAAAAAAATAAAGGGAGTGAAGAACTTTATGCTTGACAGAAGAACACTTTGTCTGATAATTGTCAAGAGATAGAAACACATTGACTATCAGGCATGAGAGTTCCATAGGGCCTAGTTGGGAACCGAAAGGCATACAATTGGATAAGTATGGAAACAAACAAAAATTGGTCGGACTCGTGATGTGAAAATATAGATGGATATAAAATTTCTGAGTCCGTAGCCCCGGGAACCCGCGAGCATAGACATGCGACTATGTATAGAAGCAGAAATGGATAATATAGGGGATGAAGTAAAGGGGAAAATTGCCAAGTATAGAAGATAAAAAAAAGTCATTAAATAACTTTATGCATCACAAAACAACACTTGGTATTAAGTATGTAGAGGCGGGGCGGTCAAAAGGAGTTATCATAGGCAGAGTGAGGCTTGTGAGTTCGAGGAGTCTGGGGTCGAATTGTAGATAACCGGAGTTTTGGGTGCAAGATGTATAGCCAGACACGGGGCATGGGAGTTCGATAATTCATTGGGGGGAACCCGTGGCCATAAAATTGGCTAAGTGTGGAAACGAACTGGGATAAATATCAACTATGGGAAAAATATTTTCAGCCATGGAATATAGTTGGAGCTCAACAGACCCTGGTTCAATATAAAAAGATATGTTGTTTATATCTATCTCAACAAGCAATAGACAAAATATATGACTTGGCACATTTATATGCAAGCATTTAGACAGAGTCATCATAGGTAGATTGAGGCCTGGGGGTTCGAGTCCAGGGTCGAATTGTAGATCACCTAAGTTTCAGGTGCAAGATGTATACTGTGAACATAGGGCATGAGAGTTCAATGATGCCTATGCAGGAACCCGCGGCCATAAAATTTGCCAAATATGAAAATGAACGATGGTCGGTCGGACTTGTGATGTAAAGATATAGATGGACATGGAATCTGTCACTTCGCCATTCTGGGAACCTGCGAGCATAGACATGGGACTAAGTATAGAATCTGAAGCGGATAATAGAGGGGAAGAAGAAAAGCAAGAATAGATATGTATAGAAGAGGAAAAGGAAAGGGATGAAATAAATGTATGCCTCACAGAACAACACTTAGTGTGATAATTATTAAGTGATAGAAACACATCAACTATTGGAAAAACATATCGCTGGACAAATTGGACAACGTATGCAGATTTTTTTTTTTTTGTAACCATACCTCTTAGTCTCAGGCATATGCATTGTATTTTCTACGACACATTGCACTCCATATTTTCCAGATGTGGCACATAAGGCTCCATCCTTGTGCCCAATTATTGTGTTCTTGTTTCAATGTAGCAATACAGAGAATACAATGGACATGAAAGCAAGCTACTACGTAGGAACACATGAAAAAAAAAGATGGAGTACAAATTTATTTATTTCAAGATAGCAGCATAGAAAATATAATTGACATGAAGACAAGTTAATGTATAGGAAGATATGGAGTATCCAAGGAGAAAAAAAACAGAGCTGCAAACTAGTGCAACATATACAAAAAGAGTAAACGAAAAACTATTGGACATGGAACACGAGTAGAAATATGCACCTTTGCATGGATTCTTCTACATTTCTGGTTGAGATTTCTTTGTCGTGTCCAGTTTTCTTGTTTGTTTCTATGAAAAAAAGTACAAAAAAAATGGACATGAGCATAAGTTTACATGTAAAGAAAAAAGAAAGGAATATGTATATAGAGTAAATAAAATAGAAATATAGTATAAAATAGATGTGACACGGTGCATGGGTTGGCGGAATCACGGGTTGGTGGACTGATGGGTTCACATTTTAGTCATGCTTATGTATCACGAGTCCGACTGACCGCAACATGAGATTTAGTAATTTATAGAATATTATAACATTTTACCAAGATTTATAGTAATTTATATAATGCTATAATTTATCACAAGTCCGACCGACTGCTTCCTCATTCCATGCTTGTGTACAAACAAAATAAATTACATTAGTGAATAATTTTTGAAATTAAAATTTTGTCTCCACTTGTCAAACAAATGAAATAGCTAATTTTTAAAAACTAAATTAGACAACTTGGACAATGCATGCAGATCAGAGTTTTTTGTAACCATACCTCTTAGTCTCAGGCATACACATTGTATTTGTTGCGACACATTGCACTCCAACGTTTTCAGATATTTCACATAAGGCTCCATCCTTATGCCCAATTACTGTGTTCTTGTTTCAATGTAGCAATACAGATAATACAATGGGCATGAAAGCAAGAAGCTATGTAGGAACACATGAAAAAAAAGATGGAGTACAAATTTATTTATTTCAAGATAGGAACACATAAAATAGAATTGACATGAAGACAAGTTAATGTATAGGAAGATATGGAGTATCCAAGGAGAAAAAAAACAGAGTTGCAAACTAGTGCAACAAATATAGACATAGTAAATGAAAAACCAATGGATATGGAACACGGGTATAAATATGCATCTTTTCATGGATTCTTCTACATTTCTGGTTAAGAGTTCTTTGCCGTGTCTAGTTCTCCTATTTGTTTCTATGAAAAAAAGTACAAAACAAAATGGACATGAACATAAGTTGACATGTAAAGAAAAAAGCAAGTAATATGTACATAGACTAAATAAAATAGAATAAAAGGAATAGAGTAACAAATAGTGTTAGAAGAATGTATCGTTTTTTGTTGTTCATCCATGTTTGTGTATATATAATTTTTTTTTGTAAAACAAATATGTGCCCAAAATCAATTACAAAGAAAGGAAAACTAAGAAGTTGGATATCTCGATTTTCTGCAACAAGATAGACAGATGCTTTGAAGCATAGAAATATGATTTTGCAATATGTTTGATGTATATTTCATAATTCAAGTGCAATACCAATTGTATGGTGATCAGACCAATATGTGTACAAACTAGGGAAAACTAAGAAGTTGGATAATTTGGTTTTCCGCAACAAGATAGACAGATATGCTTTGAAACATAGAAACATGATTTTGCAATATGTTTGATGTATATCTCATAATTAAAGTGAAATGCCAATTGTATCGTGATCAGACTAGTATGTGTCTAAGATAAAGTTGTTGTATTGAGAAATGGGCACATTCAACCATACATGGTCAATAAGCACATTTTGTTCATGGCTTGTGTTGTTCAAAAGAAAGCGAAGACTGCATTTGCACATGTAGTTTTCCATTTCTTTTGTTCTGGCATTATTTTGTAGCATGTCAATATTGAAGTCTTCTACAATGAGAATGGTTTCGTTTAGATGGAAATGATCTAATGCATTGGAAAGAACATTTATTATGTTTGAGAATGTTTCATGGGGAGCAACATACAGATTTAGTATTGGAATTTATGATCCATGGAAAAATACTTTTGCAAGCACCATCTCAACATTCTTTTATTTGAAATGTATATGCTCCAAAATTGTTACATGTTTTTTCACCAATATCAACACCCCATGTGTAATGTAACTTGATATGCAACTGTGATTTGGAAATTGTTTGTTTTTCATGTATTGTTCCTGAGTTTATACTTAAGGCTTCAAAGTATAATGTCAAGGCATCCGAAAAATAAAGAGATATTTTAATATGAAAAGAAAATTAATTATTAGGGAAAGAAGCTATGGCTGATTTCTAAGTTGTCTTTGCCTAGCTTCCCAACGTTCCTGGATGCTTATGTCCCGTTCAATCACTGCCCATGAATGTTCAAGTTCAACCCAGGTGTTAGCGATATCTAAGATGGTATTAAACAAGTTTAATGAAATGTTGTTCTGATATGTGAGATTGGGTTCAATATTAGGCTATCTTGCAATAGGTACAGTCATGGAGGAAACAAAGTTAAAAGATCTATTGTTTTTTTTTATATGTTTTCTTTTTCTATTTTCAATTGTATGAGAAAAGTTCCTGAAATTTAATTAATGGTATAACAATTCAGAGGTTGTTTTCTATATCTGAGTCAAATTTGAAAATAAGGAGTGTGATGAGAGAAAAACATAAAGCTGTTAAAACAAAGTGAGGCATCAATCACAGAAGAATCTCACTGGTGTGGTGAGAATGGAATATAAAGTTGTTAAAACAAAGTGAGACATCAATCACAGAAGAATTTCACTCTGATAGAGAAGAAGAAAAATAGATGTGAAACCTTTAATGAAGCATAAAATGTGGTAATCTAACTAACACACAGGTCTTGTATATGCTAATAGCCAATACAGAGGAAAATTTGTAAACAATAAGATAACTAAATAAACATATAACCACAATAGATGTTGTACTAAGTTGTGATTAGTCATTCATCAAAGACATATGAATAAAGATGCTGGAATATGAAAGAACAAAAGAACACATAACTCAAGATTGAAGAAATATGGAGTCTCTGGTATTCATTTGTCTTAATTCTCGAAAATGAGAGATCTCTCCATTACAATTGGCCAAGAAAAATCTTGCTTTAAGTCTTTTGAAATTATATTTATAGAAAAGGTTATCAACCCTAGACGGTTGGAATTCTCCTTACTCCTAGATGCTAACAGTTACAGAATAAAAACTTGAACCGTTTCACTTGGTTACTTTCTATCTCTCTCTCATACCGGAATAATGGGCATACATGTGTTACTTCATCTATTCTTTGAAGTACTTCCTTCACCTGGCTCGAGACACTTGATGCACCTGCTTAGAAATTGTACTAAATTCTGGAAGGCTCTGTCACATCCTTTGCCTCAAAAAGAAACAAATTTCTCTGTAATTTCGATAACCTGTCTTCAATCCTTTTACCTTCAAAATTTATAGACTGCAACTGTAAATTTGTATTTACTATCCATCTATCCATTTGAGCGACGTCAACCTATTTCAACTATGAAATTTCAATGTGGGCTTCATTTAAGCTTTCTTTGATGTCTAGTTGATGCTTTATAACATTGATTTGTCCTAGTACTCCATAACAATCATCCTTTCCAATGCCTAGTGATTTTTTATCTAGCAAATAAAAAGCCTCTTCACAATCCTCCTTTATTTCTTTGGCCATTCTTTTACTCTCGGCTATATTGGTCTCCCGTGTCTTTAGTATTATATCACCCCTAATTTTTTCTACTACAGTCAATCTGGGAGTTACTGCTACCTCTTCTCTAGCCGAAGATACAAATTATTTTTGAAAGGTGGCCCAGGCTGCAGTAGCCTCTTTCTCTCTGAAAAAAATATTATCTAATGATTGATCCATCTCCTGAAAATAATATTGGATGATCCCTACCTTAGAAAACAAGATTTTTTGTGTTGCTTCCAGCTTCTGATGCACTTCCAGTGCCTGATCTTGAAACACTGCTAAATTTACAACTTTGCTTTCAGTAGAACTTAATTTAGCTTGTAGCTTCCTTACTAACTCTTCTTGATAAATGACCTGCCCTTGAATTTCTTAAGCAGTCTTGTGTATCTCTTCAAGATTAGATTTAAGTTGTTGAATTTCTTGTCTCTCTTTGTCTCTATCCTGTTCGAGTCCTTTGTTGACCTTTCTTTTGATATTATTCTCTGTATTCCTTATTTGATCTCGTAGCGGACTTATCATCTGATTCTTCTGTCTCAACCTTTCTTTCAAATTATCAACTGAGAATAAGTTGGCCATTGCAAAAGCTCCCAAAGAGCCTGCCACCTCTGTAGCAAAATCTCCTTCTTCCAAATTTTGCCCATCTAATAATACTCTGTGCTTTTTTACAATTTCACCCTCTTTCATGTGTATTTCTTTCTTCACCATGACCTTTATTTTCTTACTGAAAAAGAACTCGGTGGGAGGTATCTACTGGAAAGGTATAGGCGTGAAATTGCTTATGAATATTGCCTCTGTATTAGGGTTTCCTCTGGTGAACTGTAATGGTGTGACAACCTCAATGGGGTTGCCGATTTCTATGGATAATTGTTTCCTGACTTCTTCAGTAGTTGATTTCTCAGGTGAAGATGATGATCTATCTTCTCCTTTATTTATTATTGTCTCTTTTTTATCTTTTCCCTGGTTGTCTAATATCTCCGTCTCTGGGATATTTTCCTTCTAAGTCGAGACCTCAAATTTCTCCAGATTTTCTAGGGTTTCTTCTTTGGTAGAGCTTCCAGCTTATGGATTTTGGGTCTCTGTTTGTTGTGTATCTAGAGATTTTAGGCTTTCCCATTGTAATAATTTGGGTAGGCCACTTCTTCGGTTTTTTTGGAAATTGTAAAACTCAGCCATTTCACCAGGTAGCAAAGCTCGAACTCGACTCAGAACTTCTTGGTAAGATATTACCCCTCGGAACATTTTGTCATGAGGGGAATCTTCATGTTCATACTTTTTAAGAGTGCAACCGACCATATGGTTTACCACGACCCTCTGCAGGTCATGCTTCTTGAACTCAATGTTAACTAGCTTTATCTCTTCTAAAGCTACAGCCTCCACCTTGGAGTGACCGAAATCCAATAAGGAAAATGAACCAATAGAAAAAGGAAAATATGGCCATACCTTTTTCTGCATGGATTTTAGCTCTTTGCTAATCCCCCCGAGTAAAGTTTGTCATGCAACTTCACGAAACACCAGTCTGTCTGGTAAAAATTGTGGTGATGCATATGGAGGGACTGAGTAGCCGAAAAATCTGATATAAGAGAAATGTTCCTCTATGCACCAGTATGCCACATTACCCAGGTTAACCATAACCTTGTCTGAAATTCTTGGTGGTGGGTGACCAAATATAACAATATGCATCAGCACCACTACTCAATTACAGATTTCATAAAAGAAATCTTTTGCCTTGTCTTCCTAGAGCTTTGAATGTTAATCATGAATTGGTTCTGCACTGTCTGGATTCCAACTCCAGCTCATCAGCAGGAAAGGTGTCATGAAACAGATAGCGTCCATAACATAAGCTGACATAAAGAATGAAGTTGGCTGCCCTTGGTTTTCTTTGTTTGGTATTCTGAGATTTCGCTAGCCATATTATCTGACAATATCTTTGCTCAGTCAAAAGAAAATCCTTCCACCACCGAGTGAATAATGGGAACCCATGGTAGAAAAAAATGGGTCGTGTTCTCTTTTCCATAAATTCTGCACATCATCATGGCTATATACATGAACTGTGGTTCAAGCGATGAGATGGAATATACGCCGTGAGATTGGGATCTGAAATTTTTGGGGTGTGAACACCAGTCTTTGATCAGTTCGGAAAGACTCTTTCCATACTGATCACACTCCTTATTATTAAAATTCACTAGAAGAATGGCGTTAAAAACAAATTTTGATGTTGCAGACAATTTATACATGACATGTATGTGTTCTAGTCGAAATGACCCAACAACTACTTTCTGAGAGTTGAATATTGTTCAAGTCGGGATATCTACATGATCTAGCACCCATCCAATCATGTCGGTGTAAGGTAAAAGCCCCGGTCTAGTTTCTATCTTATGCAGTTCTTCTTGAGAGATAATCTTATATTTGGTAGATAAGTTATCCTTTTCATTGTTGCTTGAATCATCGGGACAGTTTACCACTTCGTATTGTATGGTGTTGAACACATGCATCCAGGTTTTAAAAATGTTTATACTTCTGGGCAAAGTATCAGAAATAACGTATGTGTTCTTTCCAGAACTTTCACTAGCTTCTTTAGGTGCTTTCCGTGGAGACATGATATCAAATTCAAATTTTGGTTACCTGTTACAGAGAATGAGAATGTAGAAAACTAGTTATTTTTCTAAGCCAACTCTAAGAAAAAAAGAAAGTGATTCAGAACTAAAAATATTCTTTGCCTTAAATGCATAAACCATGTGTATACCTTCAATGACAACACATTTAATTCCTTTAATAAAAAATATTTGGGCGTTAAATCTAATCCTATTTGGAATCATTTCTCTAAATCAGATATTAATGTTATTTATGGTTGAAATCTCGGGAAAAGTGCAGAATTTGAATGTATCCAAGTTAATTTTGAGCAATATATTAATTAGAGTATAATCCTCATTTAGTACCTTAATTAATCATACCTATCACTTAATCAAGTTTTCGTGTTTCAGGTCTCGGGGATATTTAAATCATTTTAATCTAAGACTTACGAAACACGAAGTCGCAATAGGTTTTAATTAACTATAATCATATTTAACTCTCTTAATTAATCGCGATTAGTTTTAAATTGTCAGGGTTTTGGGTATCAGGACTTCAAAGACTTTATATGTAATATCATCTTGAATCACGAAGTCGTGACGAGATTTACTCTTTGTTAATCTTACTTAATCATTAATGAACCCAACTTAACATTTAATACTTTTGTGAGTTCGAGTATCAGGACTTCGAAGATGCTCAATATTGAACCTTCGTACTTCACAAAACCCTGACTCCCGAAATTTCAAAAGAAAACCTTTATATATATTGATTCATTAATTGAAAAGGAGGCTCCATAATCTGCTAAGACATTTAAACCGTTGGATTGATTGAAAGACTTCGTTTCGACGATGATTATCTAAGTGCATTTTTGTGCTTTTTTTATTTAACCAAAAATGAAATTTATTTTAGTTTAAGGTTTATGTTGAAATATATATGTTTCAACATAGGCTCCATCTAGGGATCTCGTCTCCTTGCGAGATGAGAAGAACATGTAGAACAAGTGCCTTTATTGGGTAAATGGAGTCATTATTGCAGTTCTATGAAACACATTTTGAAAGAAAACACAAAGAAGGACTTAGGACTTCATCCATACCTCTGAAAACTTTCAAAACTTAATCGTTCATCAATCTTGAATTCAGGCTTTAATTAATTCCTTCTCTTAAACTTATTTTAGAATTTCTTGAGATAATCAAAACAACCTTAATCAATCTATCAGACTTTATTCGATTTTATTTGCATCAAAGAAAAGTGATTTTAATGTTTTAAATAGGGAGTCCCATGTTAGCTTAGAATGTAGATCTAGCCTGAAAAAGGAAATAGTTGTCAGAGTACGTTATAATACATGTATAATAGCCTTATAGATATCATAGACATTACTTCACTGCCAGTGAGCCTGTTCAGTACCCTGGTGAAGTTATCTAATTCCCATATCGAATTTCCTTCCGTCACTTCAATTAATAACTTTGCATTTAAATGCTGATATGAGCGAAATCATTTTATGAGTTTCCTTTCATCATCTCTGTTTATACTAGATGGGGGCAATCATTTTATGAATTTTCTTTCACCATCTATCTTATATTTAATCCAACCTGAAGTGAGGGCAATCAATTTGTACTTAATAAAATATACCAGGGATGATATCCATTTATATTTTAGCAATAGAGGTCTGTTAACTTACTTTGATTACTCTGAAATAATCCTCTTCTGACTATCAAAACATCTTTGCTTACCAGGAAGTTTTCATGGGGAATATTTAGTTTCCAGGGACTTTCCTTGAGCGAATTTAATCAGTTTAAGTATGGTAAAAGGATTAGAGAAATTAGGCTTAACTCAAACGTACTTTGTATTTCAGTTAAAGTCATGAATATCATTAGAATTCTTGCTTGTTCTCAAGTCGAAAACTCGTTCTTAAGCTTTTAGAGTCAAAGTGAAGCTCTTTTTGTAATTTTTTTTTTTTTAGGTGACAATATTAACTCAAATGAAACTTCTGACAAATTCACTAATATCTTTTTTGAAAACTTGACTTGGGTTAACAAGACGAAAGTTCATACCTCATAATTTTTCTATATTTTCTGTTAAGCAAATTGTTAGTTTATCACCCGTTTTGAGGGAGATTCAATGAAAGTATTGATTCCTGCTAGAGATTATCACCCTATTATCAACCCATATCCTGCAATGAGATGGATCATGAAAAACGTCAGGAATTATTTGTTGATTGGAAAGCTTCATGTTTCATATTATATATATATATATATATATATATATATATATATATAGATATATTATTATTATTATTATTATTATTCAGTGAAATCAACTAACTTGTTTCTATTTACAATGAAAATAAAAACTTACCAAAAGATGCAAATTATAATAAAAAGTGAAAACCAAACCGGTATGTACAATGAGAGTTTGGAATTGTACTACTGCATGAAATGTTTGAGGTAACACCCATTGATAGGGGTGTTAAGGATCTTTCTGTCAATATTTTCTAACAAAAAATCATTCTTTCCCTCAGAGGCTGTAATTTTGTACAGTCCGCACTAGATCTGATCAAACTTACCATGTTTCCCAACATCCTCTTTTCTGGCTTCCCATTTTAGAACCAAATCACCAGGGAGAAATTCCCTATCTTTAGATTTTTGGTCAAATAAGGCTTTCATATTATCTTGATATTTATGTAGTTTTTCATGTACTTCAGCCCTATTTTGTTGAACTTCAATAAATTGATTTATCCTCCTGGTAATGCCATTTGGCTCTTCTTTTGAGTCTTTCTAGATTTTCATTACTGGCAGTGCTAGATTTATGGGTAAAATAACTTCAGTACCATATACCATCTGAAATGGAGACATTCCAATTGACCATTTTGTGCCTATCCTGTTAGCCCATAAAGCATATTTTAAATGTACATGCCATGCTTTCTTATTTTCGGTCAGTACTTTCTTAATTATAGTGATCAGGATTTTGTTATATGACTCAGCTAATCCATTTCCCTGTGGATAGTAGGTCATGGAGTGTCCTAGCACAATGTTATACTTTTGACAAAAACTTATCATGGCCATGGATTTGAAGGCCTGAGCATTATCAGTAACTATTTTCCGAGGACAACCAAATCTTGATAGGATATTCTCCTCCAGAAAACTAATCACTACTGCATCTATTGTGTTTCGCGTAGGAATAGCTTCCACCCATTTAGTAAAATAGTCTGTAGCGGTCAAAATCCATTTATGTTGAGCACTCGAGTGTGGATGAATTTCTCCAATAAAATCAAGACCCCATTGCTGAAATGGAGCTTCCACTTTAACTGGAACTAAAGGTAATGCTGGAATTCTCTGCTTACCCGTGAACAACTGAGAAGGATTACAAGTTTTGACTTTAGTATTTATATCAGTGAATAATTTTGGACAATAATATCCATCTCTTAAGATTTTATAAGCCGTTTCTCTCCAAGCATGATGTCCTCCACACACTCCTTTGTGGAATTCATTTATAATTTTTTCTGTTTCAGATTCTACTAAACATCTTAGTAAGAAACCTAAGGGATCTTTCCAATATAATTGACCATCTATAATACAATATTTTACAACATGTAACTTCAATGTCCTAGATTTAGATGGGGTTAGGTCCCTGGGGCACTGAAGGGTCAGAAGATAAGAAACAATGTCGTTGTACCCATGGATGATTTTAGGGGCTAAATTTCGCTCATGGGTTAATTTTCCATGGTTTTTCCAAAAACGAGATTCGCTATTTTAAAAATGATTTGCCCAAATTCTATAGGATAAAATTATTTTACCTTAAAAATCACCAAAATTTTATAAAAACTATATAAAATCCTGAGAAATTTGAATATTTTTACAAAAATATCGCTAAACATTTATAGTTTTCATATGAAGGATTAGTAATATTCACCAAGGTTTCTAAATTTTAAAATAAATTTCCATCCTTAAAATCATCCCTAGCTGTACCAAGATGAAGAAGAGAATTTTTCTAAAATTTCAGTTGCGGGCATAGTAACATCAAGCTCGTTTATCTCTAAAAATCCTTCGTACTCCTGCAGATGATTTATTCCGAGTGCTTTTATATTTGATTCAAACAACAATTTAGCCAAGCCTTGGCCTTTAATAAGTTTGTTCCATTTAACTTCTAGGTCGAACTCTTGAATTTTGGCTAACCATCTACCTCTCCTTCCATCGCTATCGGGTTGAATCAATATATTCTTAACATAACTGGTGGGTACATAAGCAATAATATTTGAATGTAGTACATAGGTTCTGAAATATTTGAGGGCTTTCACCATTGCATAAGCTTGCTTTTCCAATATATCGTATTTTAACTTAGCATCTCAGAGACTTTTACTAAAGAATGCAATTGGCTGCTCAAAACCCTCATCATTTTTCTGTAATAATACGACTGCAATAGTATGCTCGGAAGAAAATGAAAAAATAAAAAAATCTTTCAAATAATCAGGACTTGCCAGTAATGGTGCTTCACCTATGACTTTCTTAATACGTTTGAATGACCCCTTAGCCTCACTTGTCCACTTTACCTCGTTGTCCTTCTTAAGCATATATGTAATCAATTTTATGATTTCAGTGAAATTCAGAATGAATCTTCTCAAAAAACTTATTTTCCCTAAAAATGACTGAATTTATTTTCTATTCCTAGTAATATTAATAGTATCTATTGCTTCAATCCTTTTCGGGTCAATTTTAATTCCATCCATAGACACTATATGGCCCAAGAGTTTACCTTCTTGCATTGCAAAACAAGATTTCTTGGGATTAAGAGACAAACCAAATTTGTGACATTTTTCAAAAGTTTTCTTAAGGTGTACTAGATGTTCTGCATCAGATTTAGGAAAAATAGTTAGATCATCAAGATAAATAACAACAATCTTATCTCTTTCGCCGACAAAGGCGATGTCCATAGCTCGTTGGAAATTTTCTCCTACATTCATTAAACCGAAAGGCATTTTATCATACATAAAGGTACCCCAAGGAGTGGTGAACACAATTTTGTCTTTATCATCTTGATGTACTGCAATTTGATTGTAGCCTGAAAATCCGTCAATCATGGACATTCTATTCGCTCCAACTACTTTCTCCAAAACATGATCCATTTTAGGCAATGGATAATTGTCTTTGAGTGATGATCTATTTAAATTTCTAAAGTCTACACACAGTCCAATTTAACCATTTTTCTTTCTTACTAGAACTAAATTAGCCACCCATTTAGAGTATCTGAGTGGGACAGTGATCTTAGCGTCCAAAAGTTTCTTTACCTCTTTCTCTATCATAGGCAACAATATAGGATTAATCTGCCTGAGCTTCTACCTAAATGGTTTGACACCTTGCTTCAGAGGAATTTTGTGTTCTATTATAGTGGTGTCATAAGTTCTTAATTCATCACAGGACCAAGCAAAAACATCTTTATATTGTCAAAGAAACTCAACATATTTACTTTTTATTTCATGAGGAAGGTACTTAGATAATTTTACCAACCTAGGATTTTCTTTGGTGCCTATATCACAATCTTCAACTTCTCCTGGTTGAGGATGTAAAGTGGACTTCAAAGGAATGTCGTAATGATTAAATAACCTCTCTAAGGGGATCATACCTTTTGGGATATGATTATTTTTCAAAATAAGCATACGATGATTGACAATCTTATTCTGGAATTCTTGAGGATCTTCCCCTTCCTGCAAAATCCAAGCGGGATCATTCTAATTTTTTTGGTCGATATGTGTTTCGGCAAAGTCATCCACCACTTCTAAAAATTTCCTGATTTGTTCATCATCCTCGAAAACCTACCAATGTTGAATATTATTCGGTATGGAAGGTCTATGTCTCATATCTATATGGTATTTAAGTTTGAAACCGTAGGAGGCACAAACGTTGAGGCTGCTTTAGCCAATGAATCTGCCCATTGATTCTCAGTTCTGGTGATGTAATGAACATTAACCGATGAGAAAAAAATATAGATTAGATCACAAGCACAATTCCTATAAGATCTCAACCTTTGGTGCTTAGCCTAGTATTGGCGATTAATTTGTTTTATGATTAGTTCAACATCACCATAGACTTCTAAGTTCTTAATCTTTAATTTCCTGGCAGCTTCTAATCCTAAGACCAAGGCCTCATATTCACATACATTGTTAGTGTAATATATATCCCACTGTAACCTGTAAGAAAAATGAATAATTAACTCATCGTCAGGTGCCACAAACAACAGTCCAGTTCCTACTCCTTCATAAGATGAAGCACCATCAAAATACATTTTCCAAAATCCAAAACTATATACATCTTTATCTATCTTTTCTTTTTTTTTCTTTTTCTATACAATTTTCTTCTTTACATTCATTTAAATCATCATCAATGGATAAAATACAATTTCCTAAATGTTGATCGGCAATATAAACAGGGTAGTTATTCAGGTTCAACAGATCACTTACTGTAAATGCCAACCTTGTTTCTCTGTACAAACGAGTGAACCGTCCACCGAAGATCGGGATTGTGGAATATTTCATGTCGATTTGGATGGATCCTCGAAGTTTGGTGCCCCAAGATCTAGATAACAACATGCCATACTTTGGAGGTATATCAACAACAACCACATCCATCAGAATGCTTTTTACAGGAATCTGTGCGATATTAACTACTAAATCTTTTATCATACCTATACATTTAACCTTTATCGAATCAAAAGAATACAAATCTCCATATGGTCGAGTGATTTCAAGACCAAGTCTATCCATAATGGCTTTGGGAATTACATTGTGAGAAGCTCCAGAATCCAACATGCAATTATGGAGCAGGTGATCGTGGACAATTAACGTAATATAGAAAGGGGTGACAATATCTCTGGGACCTTCAAAATGTGGACCAAAAATTATATTAGGCTTATCATCTTCTAAATTTATAACGTCAGCCTGGCTTTCATTATCTGAAAAATTAATCATTTTAGCAATTTGCTTTCTGTATACTGGGTTTTTTTCCAGTTCAACCATAGGTATAGGGATTTTGATTTCATTAATTTCATTTTCTAGACTGAAATTTCCCATTGTCTTAACAACTTCTCTGGTTTGGATTTCTATCCCCTTCTTTTCTGGTTTATTAATTTGTGATGTTTTTGTTTCAACCACAGGAACCTCCGCTTTCCTTGTATTAATAACTGGTGTTTTTGTTGGTTTTGTCTTGGTAGTCTGTGTGTCAATAGTCTTGGTTTTAACAGTCTGTTTTTCAATAGATTTTGAAGCTGCCTCGTCTGTTTCCCCTCTTGGCAGAATTTTCTTCGGTGGGGTGGTCGTGATATTCCTGTTTCTAGGCCTTAGATTGTATTTTTGTTAGAGTTCGGCCATTATATTATCAAGGATTCCTTGATAACCTGAATCCTCAAGAATATTTCTATTCTTTTCATTTTCAGACCTATATTATGTATTTAAATATTTTTCATAATCTTGTCTCGTCAAATAAGGTTCTTGATAATCATCACCAAGATTATTTATATCAAAGGGGGCTTGAATCTTTTGTTCTTCGTTATTAATTTGTCTTTGTTGTATTTGAGGGTTAGGATTCCTTCTGAAATCCTTTATAGGGAATTGATCATTCTTTGATTGGTCCAATTCCATTCTCAAGATTTTATTCAACAATTCTTTGATTATTCTTTCCATTTCATCCATCTTATCTTCTAAAGACCTCCCAGATCCAAAGGGTCCTGCTTGTTCTCTATACCATTTGGTTTCTTTATTTCCCATTTCAAATTTATCTTTTAACTTTCCTGATGCCATCATGTTTGATTCGATTTCTACAGCGTCATCCTGCATTTTAGTGAGATCAACAGATCTCCTTTCTCTTAACAGTAGAGCAAAATCTAGATCAAAATCCCCAACAAAAGTTACTTTTGCTGCAGGTTGGGAAGGTTTAAGCTCAGCTGGAATTTTACTATATAATTTATTGAATCTTTGGGTAAACTCAAGAACTGATTCTGAATTTTTCTTTCTCAAAGATCCAAACTTGGTTATATAGTAAAGATGATCTTTCCTTTCTCCCCATTGTCTGATAAAAGCATTTTCTAGCTCATCGTATGATCCTATGGATCCTGCTGGGAGTCCTTGGAACCAGGTTCTCACCTGTCCTTTGAAAGTTTGAACTAGGAGTCTTGAATAAACATCCTCATGTTCAACACCAAGGATGTCAGCGAATTGATCAAAGAAATTGATGTGTTCAGTAGTAGTCAAATCTCCTTTCCCAGTGAAATTCGATAGGTTGTTCATATAATTTTCAGGTAGATCATGGAGAGGGACTGGGAGGACCAAAGGGGCATACCTAGAAGCTGCTTTGGCAAATATTCTAGGGGGTGGGGGTGGTACTTGGCCTCCCCCTCCTCCCCCGGCAACACCACCTCCTCCAACCACAACCATTGATAGTTTAGAGGGTGAAACTTGGAGATTATAGAGAATACTTTTGAAGGTGTGTGGTGACCTTTTGGTTACGTCTGGATAAAGTGAAAAGATTTCAGATAACTACCCATCGAGATATAGGAAATTTGAAAAATAGGGAACTGGAAAAATAGGATTGGTTTCTTCGGACTCACAGGATGTGTACACAGGAGAACCAATAGGAGTCGAGTCAAGGTATACATTATATTATTCTAAATTATAAGAGGTTGTAGACTAAATTTTGGGAACTGATGAAACGTCAATCAAAGCGGGAAGTGAGATAGCTCTTTTACCTCTATTGGTAAAGGAGTAAGTTGGAAAATTTTCGGCTTTAAAGTCGGGTAATACCAACTCAGTTTCTAGGGTTTCGATTCTATCAATGGATGTTTCTTTGAAAAGGAGTTGGGTATTCATCTATTCAAGTGGATCCTTATTATTTGACTATGTGGATTTCGTTTGATAAATCTTACTTGTTGATGAAACATTCTGTTTAAGGTATCTTCTTGGTTTCAAAATTTTTTCAGGGTTGGATACTGGCAAGGTTTGCTTATCGTCTGGATTCTTTCTGGTATTTTTTTGATTAAATGCTAGTTTATTAGTTGTGGAGTCGCCAAGTGAAAGATAAAAGTTAGCCTTATAATGTATTCAATCTTTGTTCACTATCAAAGAAAGAAACTTTACCAATGTCGTTTTTCCCAGGGAAAAATAACGTTGTTTCTTCATTCCTTGGAAACGACACCAAAAAGATGTTCTTGAGTTTATACTTAAGGATTTAAAGTATAATGTCAAGGCATCCGAAAAATAAAGAGAGCTTTTAATATGAAAAGAAAATCAATTCTTAGGGAAAGAAGTTATGGTTGATTTCTAAGCTGTCTTTGCCTAGCTTCCCAATGTTCCTGGATGCTTATGTCTTGTTCAATCACTACCCATGAACGTTCAAGTTCAACCCAGGTGTTAGCGGTCTCTAATATGGTATTAAACAAGTTTATTGCAATGCTAGTATGATCTGTGAGACTGGGCTCAATATTAGGCTATCTTGAAACATGTACAGTCATGGAGGAAAGAAAGTTAAAATATCTGTTGTTTTTTTTTATATGTTTTTTTTTTCTATTTTCAATTTTATGAGAAAAGTTCCTAAAATTGAATTAATGATATAACAATTTAGAGCTCGTTTTCTGTATCTAAGTCAAATTTGAAAATAATGAGTGTGATGAGAGAAAAACATAAAGCTGTTAAAACAAAGTAAGGCATCAATCACAGAAGAATCTCACTGGTGTGGTGAGCATGGAACATAAAGCTGTTAAAAAAAAGTGAGGCATAAATCACAAAAGAATCTCACTCTGATACAGAAGAAGAAAAATAGATGTGAAACCTTTAATGAAGGATAAAATGTGGTAATCTAACTAACTCATAGGTCTTGTATTTGCTAATAGCCAATATAGAGGAAAATTTGTAAACAATAAGATAACTAAATAAACATATAACCACAATAAATGTTGTACTAAGTTGTGATTAGTCATTCATCAAAGACATATGAATAAAGATGTTGGAATATGAAAGAACAAAAGAACACATAACTCAAGATTGACGAAATATGGAGTCTCTAGTCTGCATTTGTATTAATTCTTGAAAAGGAGAGATCTCTCCATTACAATCGGCCAGGAAAAAGCCCGCTTTAAGTCTTTTGAAATTATATTTATACAAAAGGTTATCAACCCTAGACAGTTGGAATTCTCCTTACTCCTAGATGCTAATGGTTACAGAATAAAAACTTGAACTGTTTCACTTGGTTAATTTCTATCTCTCTCTCATGCCAGCAAAAAGGGCATGCATGTGTTACTTCATCGATTCTTTGAAGTACTTCCTTCACCTAGATCGAGACATTTGACGCACCTGCTTAGAAATTGTACTAAAATTTTGGAAGGCTCTGTCACATCATTTGCCTCAAAAATATAAAGCTTTCTCTGTCATTTCGACAACCTATGTTCAATCCTTTTACCTTAAAAATTTATAAACCGCAACTGTAAATTTGGCTTTACCAACCATCTATCCATTTGAATGATGTCAACCTATTTCAACTGTCAAAGTTCAATATGAGCTTCATTTAATATTTCTTTGATGTCCAGTTGATGCTTTATAACATTGATTTGTCCTAGTACTCCAGAACAATCATCCTTTCCAATGCCTAGTGATTTTTTATCTAGAAAATCAAAATCCTCTTTAGAATCCTCCTTTATTTATTCGGCCATTCTTTTACTCTCGGCTATATTGGCCTCCCATGTCTTTAGTATTATATCACCCCTGATTTGTTCTTCTACAGTCAATCTGGGAGTTACTTGTACCTCTTCTCTAGCTGAAGATACGACTTCTTTTTGAAAGGTGGTTCGGGCTACAATAGCCTCTTTCTCTCTGAAAACAATATTATCTAATGATTGATCCATCTCCCGAAAATAATATTGGATGATCCCTACCTTAGAAAATAGGCTTTGTTGTGTTTCTTCCAGCTTCTGATGCACTTCTAGTGCCTGATCTTGAAACACTGTTAAATTTACAACTTTTCTTTCAGTAGAACATAATTTAGCTTGTAACTGCCTTACTAACTCTTCTTGCAGAATGACCTGCCCTTGAATTTCTTGAGAAGTCTTGTGTATCTCTTCAATATCAAATTTAATTTGTTGAATTTCTTGTCTGTCCTTGGCTCTATCCTGTTCGAGTCCTTTGCTAACCTCGCTTTTGATATTATTCTCTTTATTCCTTATTTGATCTCATAGCTGACTTATCATTTGATTCTTCTGCCTCAGCCTTCTTTCAGATGATCAATTGAGAATAAGTTGGCCATTTCAAAAGATCCCAAATAGCCTACCACCTCTATAGCAAAATTTTCTTCTTCCAAAATTTTCCCATCTAATAATACTCTGTTCTTTTTTACCATTGCACCCTCTCTCATGTGCATTTATTTATTCACCATGACCTTTCTTTTCTTACTGAAAAAGAACTCCGTGGGAGGTATCTCCTCGACAGGGATAGGCGTAAAATTGCTTATGAACATTGCCTCTGTATTAAGGTTTCCTCTGGTGAACTGTAATGGTGTGACAAGCTCAATAGTGTTGCTAATTTATGTGGATAACTATTTCCCGACTTCTTTAGTAGTTGATTTATCAGGTGAAGACGACGATCTATCTTCTCCTTTCTTTATTATTTTCTATTTTTGATCTTTTCCTTGGTTGTCTAATATCTTCGTCTCCGAGATATTTCCCTTCTGAGTCGAGACCTCATATTTCTCCAGGTTTTCCATGGTTTTTTGTTTGGTATATCTTCCAGCTTCTGGATTTTGGGTCTCTATTTGTTGTGTATCTGGAGATTTTAGTATTTTCCCTTGTAATACTTTGGGTAGGCCACTTCTTCGATGTTTTTGGAAATTATAAAACTCATCCATTTCACTAGGTAGCAGAACTTGAACTCAGCTCAGAACTTCTTGGTAAGATCTTATCCCTCAGAAAATTTCATCATGAGGAGACTCTTCATGTTCATACTTTTTAAGATTACAACAGGTCATATGGTTTCCCATGACCCTCTGCGGGTCATGCTTCTTGAACTCAATGTTAACTAGCTTGATCTCTTCTAAAGTTGCAGCCTCCACCTTGGAGTGACCAAAAGCCAATAAGGAAAATGAACCAATAGATAAAGGAAAAGATGGCCATACCTTTTTCTGCACGAATTTTAGCTCTTTTCTAATACCGTTGAGTACAGTTTGTCATGCAACTTCATGGAACACCAGTCTGTCTAATAAAAATTGTAGTAATTCATATGGAGGGACCGAGTAGCCAAAAACTATGATATAAGAGAAATGTTCCTCTATGTACCAGTCCGCCACCTTACCCAGGTTAACCATAACCTTGTTCGAAATTATTAGCGGTGGGTGAACAAATATAATTACAGATTCCATAAAAGAAATCTTTTGCCTTATCTTCCCAGAGCTTTGAATGGTAATCATGAATTGATTTTGCACTATCTAGAGTCCAACTCTAACTCATCAGTGGGAAAAGCGTCATGAAACAGATAGCGTCCATAACATAAGCTGACATAAAGAATGAAGGTGGTTGCCCTTTGGTTTTCTTTGTTTGGTATTCTGAGATTTCGCTAGCCAGGTTATTTGAAAATATATTTTCCCAGTCAAAAGAAAATCCTTCCGCCATCGAGTGAATAATGGGAACCCATGGTAGAAAGAAATGGATCATGTTCTCTTTTTTATAAATTCTGCACATCATCATGGCTACATACATGAACTGTGGCTCAAGCGATGAGATGGAATATACGCCATGAGATTCATATCTAAACTTTTCAGGGCGTGAACAACAGTCTTTGATAAATGAAGTTTGATGTTGCAGATAATTTATACATGACCTGTATGTGTTTCGGTCGAAATGACCCAACAAATACTTTATGAGAGTTGAATATCGTTCGAGTCGGGATATCTACATGATCCAACACCCATCCAATCATGTCGGTGTAAGGTAAAATCCTTGGCCTGGTTGCTATATTATGCAGTTCTGGTTGAGCAATAATCTTATATTTGGTAGATAAGTTATCCTTTTCATTGTCGCTTGAATCATCAGGATAGTTTACCACTTCGTATTGTATGGTTTTGACCACATGCGTCCAGGTTTTAACTATGTTTATACTTATGGGCAAATCATCAGAAATAATGTTTGTGTTCTGGGCAGAACCTTCACCAGTTACTTTAGGCGCATTCTGTGGATCCATGATATCAAATTCAGAGTTCTGTTACCTATTACAGAGAGTGAGAATGAAAAAAACTAGTTATTTTGCTAAGCCAGCTCTAAGAAAACAAGAAAGTGATTCACAACTAAAAATCTTCTTTGCCTTAAATGCATAAACCATGCGTATACCTTCACTAACAATGCATTTAATTCCTTTAATAAAAAATATTTGGGATTTAAAATCTGATCTTATTTGGAATCATTTCCCTAAATCAGATATTAATGTCATTTATGGTCGAAATCTCAGGAAAATCACAGAATTTGAATGGATCCAAGTTAATTTTGAGCAATAGATTAATTAGAGTATAATCCTCATTTATTACCTTAATTAAGCATACCTATCACTTAATCAAGTTTCGACATTTCGGGTCTCGGGGATATTTAAAGCAGTGTAAACTAAGACTTATGAAACGTGAAGTCACGACAGATTTTAATTAACTATAATCATATTTAACTCTCTTAATTAATCATGATTAGTTTTAAATTGTTGGGGTTTCGGGTATCAAGAATTCAAAGCCTTTATATGTAAGAACATCCTGAATCGTGAAGTTGTGACGAGATTTACTCTTTGTTAATCTTACTTAATCATTAATGAACTCGACTTAACATTTAATACTTTCGTGAGTTCTGGTATCGAGACTTCGAAGATGCTCATTATTGAACCTTCGTACTTCGTGAAACCTCGACTCTCGAAATTTCAAAATCAAACCTTTATATAGATTGATTCATTAATTGAAAAGGTGGCTCCATAATCTGCTAAGACATTTAAACCGTTGGATTGATCGAAAGACTTCATTTCGACGATGATTATCCAAGTGCATTTTTGTGGTTTTTTTATTTAACCAAAAATGAAATTTATTTTAGTCTAAGCTTTATGTTGAAATATATATGTTTCAACAACATGCATAATGCCATGTATGTTTCCTGTAAGCACATAATATCAGATTGCATTGTTTCATAGTCATTGATTATATCATTCATGTGTGTATGTAAGTTGCATGTGTTAAGCGAGAGAATTCATACATATGAGTTTGTTTGTATGGATTGATAATCATACAACATATGCCATTTTCTGGTAGTCCCGAGGCATTGCATTTCAATATCAACTTTCTATTTGAATTTGAAGTTATCTTTTGTAAGAGGGCTTAGTAAATACAAGGAGTCTATACTTCTGACACAGGAAAGTGATGTGTATACAAATCCATGTATTCAAATTACAATAGGCTGAAATGCAACACTATCAAGTGTTAGTCCTTGCGATCTGTGGACTGTACATGCACATGCAAGTTTAATTGGAAACTGTTTTCGAATTTTTAGTCGACATGTATTTTTTGATGTTGATACTGGCTTTGAAATTCACAAGATAGGTGTCCAAATGCTTGCAGTGTTTGAATTATATAGATCAGACAAATTGTTTGCTTGTCAGTTGCCTATATGCGGTTCATGGAACTTAATCCAAAGGACATCAAGTTTTTATGTTTTGGTATATACTTTAAGTATTCCACCTGCACCATTGACCAATCCATCCTGTGAATCATAGTTGCAGGAACATATTTCAAATAACATGTCTAATTTTAGGACAAGTTACAAAGATAAAGTGGTTGTATGTTCATGACGTGTTACATTTCCATGGTTGTCTTCTTCCAGGTCAATTGAATTGATGATGATATCATCGCTAGGCATGAGCAATAACATGTACCTGTTATGCATTGCAACATCCCTATTTGTGTAGAACAAGTAAGGGAAGGTTGGGTTTGTTGGTGCATTTCACAAGAACCCCGAATTGATATATGTTAAATCATCATGTGTTTGGTTGTTTGTCCGCATTCTATTCAGAATTGCAATAAATGTTTCATCTGTTTGGCACATTGTAGTATGCAATTCAAAGAATTTAATATTCTCTCTCCATAAGTCATGCACCATTGTTTGCATGTTAACTGTAGGTTGTTCAAATATCAAAGAATCTTGGATGGGATGTGCCTGGAAAAGATCCCCATAGAAAATCATGTCAATGTTTCCAAAGTATTTCGTGTGCAGATGTTTTATGCTTCTTAGTCAGTTGTCAATGGAACACAAGAAGAGACTTCCAATCAAATATGCCTTATCTATAAATACAAGTTGTAGTTCGTCATAAATCTTAGACAAGGTATCTAACATTTCCTTGCTGAGTGGAAGAAACTGTGACTTGTTAAAAGGCATAAAAAATGCAGAGTGGATTGTTGTTCCACTTGCATTATATTCATATTTTCTTGTGTATGCAACTATTAGGCCCTTTGGTTTCATAGGATCAGAGGAATTGTTTGAATCATAGATTCGTATAATCATTTAAAATAATGCTTTTGTTGTGAATGCCTTGCATGTTCTTCCTCCGCCTATAAGGGACAAGTGCACAAGAGTGTGCATTCTCAAGCATTTTTTAAGCGCAATGTCCTTTAGAATTGTTTGTTGTTCTCAATTCAATAGACATATGTTTATGTGGTATTCATTATTTTCAATAAGGAAAGGATGTTTTGTGACATGAAAACCAAGATTGATATGTTTTTCAATGTTGCCTGCCTGATGTTGGCACAGGGGTAGAGCCAAGGTTCAATCCAAGAGTGCACCAACAAGCCCTAGCTACTGGCCCTTTCAGCAACACCTGTGAAACATATGAAATCTCACCCGAAGCAGCTATGAGGGGGTTGCAGGACAAAAATGTCTACAACCAGGGGAATATCAGGTGGATCCATTACAACATCATCACAACATGCATCTATCACTTATCAGGATGGATCTATCCTGCATAGCTATATATCTGATCTAATACAATAATGAAAATAACCATATAACAATGACAAATATCAAAGCATCAATCACACACACAACAAAAGATGTACGTGGTTCACCCTCTCTCTAGGGCTACATCCACAAAACTTTGCTTATGATTTATTAAGGTCAAACATACAGTTCTTGTCTGCACTCTCAGCTAGTATATCTTCTTTCTTCTCTCTCTTTCTCTCACCCCCCTGCACACCCAGTTGTAGGGTTGATCTTCGCACCCAGCTAAAAATATTACAATCCCAAAGGCTCTTTCACCCAACACCTCTCTCTTTCTCAAAATACTCTTCTCTTGACCAACTCAGTATCAACAATAAAAATAACAACACATCAACCAAAAGGTACCAACCCAACCTAGGACCTTTAGACCTCTATTTATACATTACAATTATTCACCGACAACCTTAGGCTGAAACCTAGGTTCCAAAACCCTAGATACCAAAACCCTAGGTGTCTAAAATTCTAGGTCAACTTGACCCACTTTTCCTGATCTTTGCCAGCTTGTCTTTCCTTTCTTCCTGCGTCGTGCTAATGGTGGATTTCTTCACTTGTTGAGTTGTTCTCGATCCATTTTCCTTGTTGATCTGTCATCCTCGATATTCTTGTCCAACATCTTTCTTTTTCGAACTTCGCTCCATCTTCTCTGCTCTTTTTCTCACTTTACCCCAGTAACAATTACTGTGTCTTCCATGAAGTTTGATTTTCACCTTTTCTTCATTGTTCTTTGCTTCCTTCCAGAAACAAGGGCCAACAGGCCCCCAACACTCACTTGTGACTCATCCCGAGGCACTTCGGATATGATCCTTTTTTTCTTCTTCGACTTTGGACTACACAGGGCAGACTTTGCTTTCTACTCTATGCCTCCTTCCCATCCTTGTGCAGACTATCTTTGCTATGTCTGGTACCCAGTTTCAACTACACCTGGTACCTAGACCCTCGATCTTCTTGATTTTACTGAGAGTTGCGAGGCAACTGGTTTTCATAGTACAACTTCAGTCGGCTCCCATTCACTAATCCTTCCTTCCATTCTCCCTTCAATGTTTTCAATTGTGCAATGCCTCCTTCTATAATATATATGATATCATATGGCCCTAGCCAATGCGTTTTGAACTTCCCTGGGTGTTTTATAAACTTACTGTCATACACCAGTACTAAATCACCTTGCTTGAATGCCTTCTTCTTGATGTGCCTATCATGATATGCCTTCTCTCATTCCTTCTGTACTTGCTAGTGGAAGCCTGCAATAAATATGTCTTCTTCGAGTTTCACTAACTGTGTGAGCCTTTCCTGAGAAGCACCAGTGTCATCCATACCTGTAAAAGAAACAATTCTTAAGCTTGGTACTAAATACTCCATCGGGACAATAACTTCAAGACCATAAACCAACTTGAAAGGGGTCTGCATTGTTAATTTCTTACAAGTGGTTCTATAGGCCCATAGTACTGCAGGTACTCTTAAATACCAGTCATCTATGTTCACACTGCATATCTTTGTCAGTGCGATCTCCAAGATCTTGTTGAGTGCTTCAACTGTCCCATTTTTGTGTGGATGATAAGGTGTGCTCTTCTGGTGGTGTACCGCAAATTCCTCTTTCGGAGCTTCAACTGTCTTATTGATGAAGTGTGTGCCTTGGTCTGCTGAAGGATATTCACTTTCAAATAAAAAGGTGGTTACAAAATTCTGAATCATACCTTCCCAATCTATGGTGATGAGGCACAGCTCCGCTTGAAGGTACCAGTTAATAGGAGTTGTGTCCAGCATGTTAATGAATCTGTGCACCCATTGTTCTCGAGGAATGTTACATTAGGCCTCTTTGCAGCTTCGCACATGGTCCTTTGGACAGCTTCGGCTGGTATAGCTTACTTCACAACTTACTACTTGTGCTGAGAACTGCATTGTCATCAAGGTTCGACATTGTGTCCATTCTGTGATATTGATTTTATGTGTCCCCCACCATCTTGCTAGTGTGGATTTCAGGGCCTCATCCATTGCCAAAAATCTCTATTGTATTGGTACACTTGTTTCAAAATATGATAGGAAGGATTCTAAAGGGTTCAAACCATCAAATGTGGGTAAATTACTTATTGTTGTGCCGATCCAACGAACTTCTCTAGTTAATCTAGCACATCTTCTGGTGGATACCTCATACATATGGTTCTGCCAATTCTCCAACGCTTCTTTTGAATCTGTTGAGAACGCACTGTCACTTCGCCAGCATAGATTCCCATCGGCTATAGGGTTGATGTAAT
This sequence comes from Picea engelmannii, assembly GCA_009831015.1. Lineage (NCBI taxonomy): Eukaryota > Viridiplantae > Streptophyta > Pinopsida > Pinales > Pinaceae > Picea > Picea engelmannii. The sequence continues at coordinate 234,251 of ML806407.1, forward strand.
CCTACTTTCTCGATGTTAGTTTGTAGATGTTTTCCAGTTTGTAAGTGTGGTCTTATTCTTTGATGGGTTCTGTGTATCACAGACCCTCATCCAGATCTAAGGGTGCAATGACCCTAAGGCCATCTCTTTCAAATGTCATATGCCTTTTCTTTAAATCAACCACAATAGAGTTGTTGAAGGCCCAATCAATTCCTAAAATAGCAGGGTAAGGGAAACTGTCATCAACTATCTCAATTACCTCAAAATCTGAAAACGTTCTAACTCCATCAATGTCCACAGGGACATGCTCCAGTCATCCAAATGGGCTGACAACTTGCCGATTAGCCATTCTAAGCCTGATAGAAGAATATATTAACTTCAATTTTTCCATTAGTGCCCAAGTTTGCTTCGTCATGACATTGAACTCCGACCCTAAGTCGAGGACCACATAGTCTATATCATACTCTCTTATTTGAGCATTCAAGTGTAATTCCTTGTTTGTCCTTCTTTTCTTACCGATTTGATGTACTTCCCTATTTAGTAAGGGGTCTATCTTTCCTAGCTCATAGTGTTTGATTAAGTTTTGTAGCTCTTGTACAATGCCTTCATCCCGAATCAACATAACAGAGGTGCATAAAAATTCCATGAGCTTGCTTAACCTCTTTTCCCTCCTGTGGTGAAGCAGATTGATCAAATGCCTGAGGCATTCCATATTCTTTTATTTCTGGTTGTGTCTTTGAGGAAGAACCTTGAACTGCTTTGATTTCCTACCTTGCTTCCTCAAAGATTCATGTTTCCTTCTTCACATCAAAGTTTTGGTTCTTCTTTGCATCTTTCCTAATACCTGAGTCGTCTGCCATATTTCCTTGAGTCATTCTATCCTCTCCTGTAGAAACGCCTCCTCGAGTGATAACAATGACTCTAGGATCTACTCTACGGGGTTCTTCTTTGATCAACTATATCTGTGGGTTCTGCTGAGGTCCTTGTCTTTCCTGAAGCTTAGGTAGAAACACAGGACAATCCTCAATGACATGATCGAATGAGTTGCAATAGTTTCAAGTGGTACAAGGGTTCTGATGGTCCCTTGCTATATGTCCTGGCTACGCGTAGTTATAACAGATTATCTGTCCTCTGCCTCAGCCTATTCCTCCTCCTCGTCCTCGTTCTCTGTATCCACTGCGAGGACTGCAATTTCCTCTTCCTGGGGAGCTATACTGCAGAGTGTTTCCCTCTTGATGAACTTTTCCTTGGATCTTGTAGATGTCTCTCGATATTTCATGCATAAGGTCAAAGTCCCTACAATCTATGTCATCATGTGCTACTGACTTACAGAATGTGAAATACAAGTTTGTGGGTGTCTGAACATACTTCTGCATATAATAGCACTCACCAGGGTGATGTCGATTTCTGCATACTTCGCACCAGGGTAGGTTTACTTGCTTCAAGGGGCTCGGTGCTCTTGAGGCCAAATATTCATGGAATAAAGGACAATGCTCCTTATCATGGCCTTTTGATATGCATATTACACACCATATATCTTCTCTTTTGTCCTTCCCCTTGTCCTTCTTCATATCCTCGACCTGCAGAGACAAACTAGTCAGCTGGCTCAAGATCTGGCTCATACTTGAGATGGAATCTCCCATAGGGGTTGATTCAAGCTTCATGGTTATCTCCAATGCTTCTGCATGCGAATAAATCTTCTACTGCATTAGGGGAAATATGATGTGTGGTAAAATGGAAACAATGAACCATTATTTATTTTGTTCATCTGGGATTTGAAAAGTTAGTCGGCCTGTTAAGGTCTTGAATCTCTGGTCAAACTCCCAAACAGGTTCGACTACCTTTTGATTGATCTCCTTCAACTCTGTAATACATTGTGACTCCAACCTAGGTTTCTTAAACTCTGCAATCAGTGTTTTCTTGATCTCATTCAGTGGCTTAGGCTGCATAAGTCCTTGGACAAGCTTCATGTACTAGCTCAGTGCGTGATCCCTCAGTGTAGTGCTGAATTGGGTCCTTTTAACAGCTTCATCAATGACATTTTTAATATTCCATATGGCTTCACATAGAAACCAATGCTAATCAGGATCTTCAGATCCATCTCCCCTAAAGATAGGAAGTCTCATCTCATCTGCCATAGAGCTACCTAGGTTTCCTGTCTGAGTAGATGTCGAACTACTAGTAGTGGTACTTGGAGGACTTTGGTGATTCTAACTATTCTGATTACTTAGAACTATTGAAGTAATAGGAGGGTCAATATTACTTACTTCAGTGGTCTGCATAGTTCCTGAGGTTTCTAGTTCATTCTGGCAGAGTTCTTTAGCTTCTCCTTCCTCTGTCCTAGCGGGTTCTGAATGTTCTCCTTCTGTCAAATTTACCTCTTCTCCACTGTAGAAACCCTCTTCCCCATAGTTTTTCTTAAACAGGTTCTTAAGGTGAACCCTATGAATACTCTCCCACTGCGCTTATATCTAGCTTATGTTTCATTGTCGCTGTCCAAATTCTTGAACATTAGCCTTTTCAAATCCATCTAGTCTATTGTATCTTCAAGACGTTCTTTTCATGCAACAACATCTTGATTCTCAGCTTCAAAAAGTGAAAACATTTTCCTTTGGGTCTTTTGAAAAAGTCTCTTGGCTTGGCTATACGATTCTACTATGTCAACAATAAACTCGGTGATATACCCTCCAATGGTACTATCAAACCAATGATCTACTTCTTTGGATACAACGTTATCGAATCTTTTGACCTTTTGGATTAGCGCCAATGTCCAAACCACAGGGGTTCTAGGTCTGATCTTGAACAGGGTATATGCTAACCTAGCCAGCCACTCAGACAACTCCTAATGGATTCCTCCAAAGAAGATCTCGTGAATGTCGGTGAAGATGTATCTTTGTAGACAATCTTCAGTACTTAGCTTAGGGTTCTTGTTCTGTGCTTCAGTGAAGTCCTTCTCTTGCTCTTCTATCCACTTCTGAATATCTGTCTTTGATGGGAACCACCTTGACATTCCCTCAATAAGATTTCAGTCCCTACAATAGAACCATTTGTTGGAACAGGGGTAGACCCAAGGTTCACTCCAAGAGCACACCAACAAGCCCTATCTACTGGCCCTTTCGGCAACACCTGCGAAGCAGATGCAGTCTTACCCAAAGTAGCTATGAGGGGGTTGCAGGACAGAATTATCTACAACCAGGGGAATATCAGGTGGATCCAGTACAACATCAACACAACATGCATCTATCACATATCAGGCTAGATCTATCATGCACATCTATAGATATGATCTAATACAATAATGCAAATAACCATATAATATTGAAAGAGATCAAAGCATCAATCACACACACAACAAAATATGTACATGGTTCACCCTCTCTCTAGGGTTACGTCCACATAACTGTGCTGATGATTTATTAAGGTCAAGCATACAGTTCTTGTCTGTGCTCTCAGCTAGCAGATCTTATTTATTCTCTCTTTCTCTCACCCCCCTTCGTACGCAACTGTAGGGTTGATCTTCACACCCAGCTGAAGATGTTACAATCCCAAAGGCTCTTTCACCCAACACCTCTCTCTTTCTCACAATACTCTTCTCTCGACCAACTCAGTATCAACAATAACAATAAAAACACATCAACCAAAAGGTACCAACCCAAACTAGGCCCTTTAGACCTCTATTTATACATTACAATGATTCACTGACAACCTTAGGCCGAAACCTAGGTGCCAAAACCCTATATACCAATTCCCTAGGTGTCTAAAACCCTAGGTCAAATTGACCTGCTTTTCCCAGGCTTTGCCAACCTGTCCTTCCTTTCTTCCTGCGTGGTGCTAACGGTGGATTTCTTCGCTTGTTGAGTTGTTCTTGATCCATTTTCCTTGTTGATCTGTCATCCTCGATCTTCTCGTCCAACGTCTTGCTTTGCTAAAATTCGCTCCATCTTTTCTGCTCTTTTGCTCACTTCACCCCAGTAACAGTTACTGTGTCTTCCGTGAAGTTCTCTTTTCACCTTTTCTTCCTTGTTATTTTCTTCCTTCCATAACCAAGGGCCAACACCTAAGGACGAGGAAAATATGCTTCCAATTCATAAGACTCACAGGGATTTCTAGTTGTTTTTCGGTTTGTTAATGTCTCATCAATATTGTCATGGTTTTCTAGTTCATTAACTGCACTTTCTAGATCACCCCAACTTGGATTAACATTGTAAGTAAATCTAGATTCATTGATTTGCATTATAGTCTCAGAGGAAACATACACAACTTCCCATGTAGGGAAGTTATGTTTTAATGTGTTTTCTTTTTCATCGAACGAAACGTATAACAATAGTTTTTATCTACAATAGTTTTCATAGTCACTGTGTTTGTTGTATTTGACAAACCGTATCACAGAGGATTTTTTTCTTTTTGATATGGGCGCACCATTTTTTTTGTAATGCGATATGAATTCTACTAAGTAGATATTCTTAATAGGAGATGGACGCTGGAGGTAATAATCAATAATAGAGTGACATAGCACATGCTCTAAATTTCCAGGCTCTTGTTCTAGCAAAGACGGTGGTTTAAGCACAAATGTGCATTTCTCAAGTGGAGATGTGTTTATGAAGACACTTTTTTTTGAACTACAATTGAGGGGAAGGGAAAGTGCAATGTGGACTGCTTGTTGAGAAGACATTTGTTGAATATTAAGTAATGTATTACCAAACATATGTATCATTTGTATAGCATCAATATGACTTCTTTCATGTTCTTTGCATATTATTATGAATGCACTTGTCATAGATTTGTCAACCTTTGTCATATATGAGGTATAGTACGATGTTGCAGCATATGCATTGAGGACGTACTGTGCATCTATATTTGCATTCCACATAACTGGCATGTCCTTGGAGAAACAATTTTTCTAGATATGGGAAATTTTTCGTTTAAGGAAAACTGTTGGTTGTTTAAGCATACATTGTATGGCTTGGATGTACTCATCTTTTGTTAGATTTAGCTCTGTCAAGAAGTCATCGAGGCTCATCAGCTAATCAAACTCTCGTTGTTCTAGAAATGTGAACACGAATTTAGATTTCTCAATTAAAACACTGTCCTATAAACTAAGTGGATCTATGATTCTTGTTGCTCTCATTGGCGACACAGGGAAGTTGTATCTGCAATGTGATTTTTTTTTTCATTTTTTACAACTTTTGTATGATAATGTCTATGAACATTGGAAAGTTCTAGATCCAAATGATCTATGTTGCATGTTATGTATTTGTCCAAAAACTGCTCGATCTGTGAATTTTTGTCAACTCCATAGACTGGTGCACCCTCTATCCACAATAGTGCATGGTCATGCTCATTCCTCCTATTCTGGAATTTAGCCACAAAAATATAGTCCGATATTTTTACAAAAAACATTTCATCATGGAATATCAATTGTCTCAAATCATTTATTCTATGTCTATAGTAGTGAGTACATGTCACTGGGTCTTTTCTTATGAGGTAGTCAATGTCATTATTTTCCAGTGTAACAGTTTGTTTTTTACATTTCATGTTCCTATGCAAGTCAGATACTGCAACCACCAATGGATCCCAACAATGATTTGCACTTGTAAATGTGATGAAAAATGTTGGCGGTCCCAATTTTCGGATCATTGCAAAAATATTTTTCTTATTTTGTTGCAAATAGTCAGGAGAGATGCGATTTTTTTGAAATCTATGTATCCAATATTGGATTTCAGGATTTTTTCTAGGTTTACTTTGTACTTGAAATCCTTGGCCAACAACTCTCTTCCTTGTAACTGGCCTTTTCTTATTCGCAACCACATGCAAGAAAACACTTGCTCTATTATTATGCAAATTGTTTTGAAAAACAAATTTGTTATGTGACAAGAGAAGTCATTGCTTGAATGTAGCAACTCCCATCAAAGTATTTTATGGTAACTGAATCGTTCTGTAATGTCACTGGGACGTGGATCTCCATAGAATAGTGCTGGGAATTTCATTTACTCAACAAATTTGTCCTTGAATATTCCAAGTGGATGTTGCCCCTCAGCATGTGCAATTTCGATAATCTTGTCTTGCAAGTCACAAATGCACTATGAATCAGTGAATCCATGTACCAATGTCTCAATAGGTGTTTCATTCTCCGATTCATCACTTGTATCAAATTCACTAGCAGTTTCAAGAGTCTGTGTAGAGCATTCATCCTCTTCTCCAAGAACATTGTTCCAGTTCTCATTTATACAAATGTTTTGTGCTTTGTACAGGTCCTTGGAACATAATTCTTTTAGTTCTTTCATGACAACATGCACATGCACTTTACTTGTCTGATATGAATTTTTATATTGCAAGCATCTTTTGAGATCCACAACAATTTTTATTGTATCACTAATGAATTGTGGCAAGGATTTTTGCACAACATGTAGTTGGACAGGCACATTAATAATTGATCCTGTTAAGCCCATTTGGGGTCGTTTATATCCCTAGGGTTTGATTTGTGCAAATGAAATTCACAGAGACACAAGTTTCTCTTCAAGTTCTGTAAGTGCACTTACATTTGGTAGTGGTGTATTACATCTTATTTGGTTAGGCATTGCAAACTGTGCCAGTTTTCCATTTTCAAGCGACCGTTTGCATGGAAGACAAATTTTGCCACTAGAATTTTTTTTATCATTTAGTGTCTAGTGGAGGTATTCTTCTTCCAAATCAGGCGTGAAAGGCTTAGTGTTTTTTTCAAAATTCTATTGATAGCAAATTTCACATGCAATGGAAGGAGTGTCTTTGATTTGTTTCATATAGTTTGTCTTTCATCTTTCTTTCGTAGGGAAGTATGCATAGAAAGTGTTTGCTGGTTTTCATTGGTAGTAGTGCATGGTGTTGGTTCTAGCCCATGAAATGTGATTTTTTCTTCTCAGATAGTTCCATGACCATTGTGGGATATGTGACCGTAACTTTTTCTTTTGTGTTTTTCACGAACAATTTTTTTTAGGTTGTGATATGTTAGTTTCTCTCTAGAAGGAAGCATAGTAATGTATTTTTTTCTCTCATGTATGACCTTTTTCAAGTTGTGATAACATAGTCTATGTTTCTTGTTCAAGGCTAGGATGACCTTATGGCAACTAGAATGGGTTTCATTCTGATTAAATAACATGTGATGCTTATACAGATTCGATGTGGTTTAGATGACATTGACATTGGACCCTGAATCGATAATATTTCCTATACTACCAATGTATTTTTTTCTCTCACGTATGACCTTTTTCAAGTTGTGATAAGTTAGTCTACGTTTTGTTTTAAGCCCTGTATGGGCTCATCACAACTAGGACGAATTTCACATATGACCTTTTTGAAGTTGTGATAAATTAGTCTACATTTTTTGTTTAAGCCCTGTATGGCCTCATCGCAACTTGGACGAGTTTCATTCTCATTAAATAACATGCTACACATATGCATATTCGATGCGGTTTGGGTGGCATGGACAGTGGACCCTGAACCAGTGGTATTTCCCATCAAAGGTTGATAATGGATATGTGTCGTATCTAGTTTCAACGAGATGATGTCAATTGTTCAATTGTAATTTGAATCAATAGACCATGAATGGACAATGCCATCTGGCAGGGATGACCAGACCTGGATATTTACTCTGAATATGATATATAGCCATTGAAAACAGAATCTTCCACCCTCTACATTTCCTTTTTCATATGGCAGTGCCATGTTTACAAGGTATTCTTTCCAACTTCCAATTGCAGACATATTTTCTAGGAGATATGGTGAAAGGTGTTGATGCAAGCAACTAAAAGCCTGTTGGCCATTGCCTATAATTGCATTGAAAAAGGATTGTATAGTGTAAATATGCATTGACTTCACATCAAACTTTGTTGCTACCAAATAGAAAATTTCATTGAACATACTATCTCCACAACTAGATGCAACAATTGTTGCTATCTGCAAGCCATGGCAGTGTATACGATGCATAATCCATTTCCATTGTGATTCAAGGTCTTTGAAAATGAGGGACAAGTAAATATGAGGTCCTCCAATATTGCATATGGATAATTTTCTATATAGTAGTGGTTCATAATGACCATTGACAGGATTGGCATCATGAAACAAGATGCAATATGGATCGCTAGATGCAGTTTTGTTGAATAGTAGATATCTTATTTTTCTTGTCAATGACCATATTCTAATTGATATATTGAGCCACTTAGATAGACACTATATACAAAATGTATCTCCCCAAAGTCCCCTCTCATGTGCAGGCATAATTGTAGATGTAGACAACCACATATTTGAAAAATACGTAGTGACATCATGTATTCCATGCAACTATGAAAGAAAATTAGATGCCAATTCGTATTCATATGACTCAAATGCCTCAACATTGCCATTTTTGAAACATCCCAAGAAATAATTTATCAATCCATTGCGCAAGTCGGTTGAGGAATAACGGAAATGCAATAGAACTTGAAATGCATCGAAAAGGCAATATCCTACAGTATACGAGAATGCATTCAATATAAAAATCCCATTGCTATGCAATACCTCATCGATGATGTCATGTACAATGGAGTTTGTATCTATTTCATATGACTCAACATCTATTACTTGTTTCATCTCTTAAACTGTGATTTTCAAGTTGTTTCTTAGCTATTTTCAGTTTATATGAAAACAGAGAAAAAAAAAAATGAAAAACCAAAAAAAAGACAAATAGAAAACTACATGAACGGAACTGCGTACCAATCCCACTATGTATCCTTCAACCTTCTTCTTGTCAAATTCAATCCCCCCTATTCACCACAACATATGAAAAGAAAACAAACGTGCAATCAACAGTGAACCAAACAAAAGAGACAACACAAATAAATAACATTATAAGTTTGTTGAGCACAAAGACCGAGTATTCATGGTATATCATTTTTGAAACCATTCATGGCATGCATCCTACAAGATTATCAGATGAAGAATATGGTCTGAAAGATAGAAAGGAAAGGACAAAGGAAATAGGTGGACAAAGTTTTTGACTCAGAGAATAAAAGCATTCCCTGTCACAAGACCATGGCAGATGGTTGCCCCTTGTGACAACTCCAAATTCGTTTTCTAAAACCATTTGGATTGCTATTTTGGAAACAACTATGGCATGATATCCATGACCTGGAAGTTGGCATATGTGATTGGAAGGGAACAAGATGGAAAAAATGCAAAAAATGCATGGTTTCCAGGAACATAAAATAAGAGGAGAACATCCGCTTTTCTTTTTTATATGTCACCATGGCTGTGACAAAGGCCGGTTATGTATAAAACATTGATGTTCAAGAACAAGGAAAATATTCTGGTCGCAATAGCCAAACAGAAAGATGTTCTGCAACAAAATTTTGAGGCAGGGACTCCTACTATTGAAATTTTTTTCTTGCAAGGTTCAAACAACAACAAGAAAAAAAGGAATAGCAATGAAGCGATGGCACCAAAACTTACCCGTCAATGACAGATGACAAACGCGTAGCTCCAAAACTTGCAAACCATAACAACAAGTCCAACGACTTGCAAAGTTGAAGAACAACAAACCAGTGAACAACCATGAAGAGGTCCAACTGCAATTGCAGGACCTCAAATTTGCAAAGTTGAATCAAACAAAAACAAGAAGCATCAAATGAACCAACGAAAAAACATCAACTAGTGAACCAGTAATGTCGGTGAAGAACAATATTTCCCAATTTCACTGCACACAACACTGTATCAAAAAATGGAACGAAACTGTATTGTAACACATATGTAGAATAAACATTTAAGGCTGTGAGGCCTGTTAGGTAAACACTTAAGACTGTCAGAACCATCGAAGGGTGTCGCGCTGTGAAAACATTTAAGAAATAATGCAGTGTGTTAGGCATGTTTATGTACACAACAATGACAAAGACTCTCAAAGTACGCAATAATAAAGAAAAATAAAAAAAAATAATAAAAAATAATGTTTTTAGTTCTGTAGTTCGAACAATAGAAATTATGAAAAAAATTGTATTCAAATGAAAAACTAATATAAAGTCAACAAATTGTCAATCGCTATAAGCTTTGGATATCTAAACATTTCAGTATGAATAGTACAAATTCAAAAAGTACCATAAATGATAAAAACTTTGGATATGGAAACATATAATTCATTGGGAATAATGAAGCTAGCAATAAAGCATCAAATATATTATCCAATTAGATCATGACATATATGGTTTTTTTATTATACAAAAAATAATGTTTTTAGTTCTGTAGTTTGAACAATAGAAAGTATGCAAAAATTTGTAGTCAAACGACAAACTAATATCAAGTTAACGAATTATCGATCGCTATAGTCCCTCTACTTCGGCAGGGACTAATAAAGTCTACATCCTCATATCAAATCTTTAATTTTTATAAATAAAATATAAAATGTTTAATCTTTAATTTAAATTAGGGTTTAAATATATCGTTTAAATTTTTTAATTTAATTTATAGTTAAAATCTAAGTTAAATTTTAATTTTAATTAATATATAGTTTAAATTTAATCAATAGTTTTAATTAGGTTAAATTTAATCTATAGATTAAATTTTATTTATAGTTTTTTTTTGTAAGTGAGAGGGGGCCTCCTGGCCTTCCTAGTAGGAAACTAGACCAGGGGTTTCTGAGTTGCGCTTACTGATATATACGAGGGGTGGGACTGGTCTGCCACCAGGGGAAACTAGGCCAGTCCCACCATAACCAGTTTTGAAAAGGAAAAGCAACATATTCATAAAAAACGGATGCAGAGATCGCACTAGGCTCGGGAGGCTAGTGGTAGAACTAACCAGACAACTAACAATTCACTCGTTCAGGACGATGATGTGTTTCTTCTCATCATCCACCCGGTTCTTTTTCTACTCCTTTTGGGAGACTGTGCGAGTATTCCTGATGTGGGATGGTGCACTGTGTCCATTGACTGGTGTGATATCCATGCGGTGGACATAGCGCAGATAAAGGTTAAATTGAGAAGCCAACCGCTCCATATTGGATTTTTGATCCTTCTCGACCTCAACTAACAGATTGGTAATCATTTCCAGGCTACTGAGGTGACTCAGGGTTTCTTCCATCATTTTCTTTTGATCTGAGTTATCCTCTCGTCTATCTTCTTCCATTTACGAACTCACCTTGCCGATCAACATCTTTGTTATCCATGCCATATCCATTGTTTTATAGTAGAGGGTTTCCCTGGGCTATGTGGCCCCCGTATCAGTTACCCAGTCCTCTTCTTGTGCCAGTGCATCCCAAGCTTTGCCTTTGCACTTTTATTTGATTTCCTTTTCCCAGTGGGTGATGGACGCTTTTCCTTTCAGTGCAAACAGAGTTTGGAAGGTTCCCTCCACATATTTTTCCACCTGCTCCATTCTTGACATCTGTCGTGGACTATTTGGTACTTCCTTTACAAGGGCATTCCTCTTCCTGTGTGTGTGCTTCATTCTTACCATCCCATTTGGTCTATCACAGTTCCTTTGCTAGTTACTCAGCCTATACCACACTTCACAATGATTCTTCCTTTCCCTGCCCTTGTGTTTGTGGTATCCCCTACAATTGCACTCCATCTGTTTGCGATTATTCCTGCTATCTTTTCTCTTATTGATATTATCGAGCTGCGATCTTGTCCTTCCAATCATTGTTTATCCGTAGTGGCGATCCCTCCCGTCCTTTTTCCCAGTGGAGGCTCATATCATCATGATGACTCATCCTTTATCCCTGTGTGGACCCTACCCGTGCTCGCTTGAGGTCCTACTATGTTGCTCTTCATACCTGTACTTTGTCGTGGAGGATCGATTATGAACCATGTCTCTCCCTCACGCCTTATGTCACTTGTTGCATGTGGTTTGTCGTCTGTACTTTCCCTCGTGCTTTCCCCACAATTATTTTTGTCGCAAGGGTCTTTTTGCCATACCCCTGCCATCTATTTATGCTGATATTGCATGGTCATTGGTGATTGAGTGTTCAACCATCATTTCTTTCCTAGGTCTTGCTTGCCTGTCACCAGGCCTTGCAATGCCCTTCTCGATGTGACCTTTTTTTATTAACTTTCCTTCATGGTATTTTGTTGCTAAGTGGATGCAGTTTGTTCTGAGTTAGTCATTCGAGAGGCTGCTCCAGGTAGTGTCTAGTTCTAGACCTTCCTTACCAACCCCCTTGTTGGCTAGTCTGTCCGCTAAGCCATTTGTTGACTTGTGGACCCAGTTCAACTCCATTGTGTTCAGAGTTTTTAGATGCTCCTGGATTTTTTGTAGGGAGAGAGCCAGGTGCCAATGTCTCTGAACCTTTCCCATTCTAGTGTCATTCTAGAGTCTCTTCACTGTATTGATGACGAGGGTGGAGTCATCTTCCATGATAGTGTTTGTCATCCTTTTGCACCTTAGGATTTCAAGGCCAAGTTCTAGGGCTCCAAATTCCGTTGTGTTTTTGGTTGAGTTTCCCATACTCCCAGCATACAACCTGATGACGTTACCATCACTGTCTCTGATCCACCCTTCCATCCCTGCCACTCATGGGTTTCCTTTTTCCACCCCATCAAAATTTAATTTGAGGAACCTTAAAGGAGGGGGAGTCTAGTTGCGGTCTCCTAGTTGGAGTTGTGAATCCCACCCTACTGTTGCGTTGTTGTGCTCTTATTTTAGGTGAAAAAACTCCAGGATGCGGGAGTCTTGATCGATGAGTTGCATTGTTTCCTTCTTGCAGTTGCTGCTCTGCACCATTTCTCGTATTTGTGAGATAATTGCATCCTTGAGCTTTCCCTCTGGTAGGATTTCATTCCTGAAGATGCGTCAATTCCTCTACTTCCATATTTCCTAGATGATCATCCCCGGTGTTAGGTTCCAACAGAGGTTCACCTTTTCATTTTCATTGTAGCTCTCATTCTCATTCCTTATCGAGGAGGTGATTGGTTGTTTCCTCCTTAGCTTGATAGAGGTGGCACTGAGAAGGGCCTATGTAACCCCTTTTTCTGAGGTTTTCCCAGGTTATAATTCGGTTGTGGAGAACTAACCACTTGAACATTTTGATTTTTGGCCATTGGGGGCTGCTCCATATATTTCCCCACTATTGCGCCGGGTTCTCTGAAACCCAGTCCACGATGTAAAACCATGTTTATTTTAAGTTTAATTCCTTCCCATTTTCCATGCCCCACCTTAATTGGTCCTCATCCTCTGAGATTGCAATTTTCCTTTTCCCCAATTCCTCTTCCACCTCTTTTGCTAGAGTTGTGATACAGTCTCTATTTTGTGGATCAAATTTGTCCCAGGTCCTCCATCTGTCACTATAATTTCTTGGCTTCTAGTAGTGATGGATTGTTGTTTTTCCTTGTGCAATCATTTCCTTTTGGAGCTCCTCCCTATCTGGATTTTCCATTTTAGGTTCCTGTTGCCATGCATCCTCCCAGAATCTAGCAGTTTGACCATTTCTGACTTCCTAGAAGCTGTGTTTATGAATCCGGTTCCTGTTGTGCCAGGCGATATTTCAGATGGTTGATCCCTCCCTTGTTCCCATGATTCGAATTCATTCTTTATCATTGATGTTTGGGGCATACTTGGCCTTCCATAGGTTTTCCCATGGTACTGATTTGTCCTTGACCCATCTCCACCAGAGTTTTTCCTTGTAGGCTTCGCTGGTTACCTGTGGGTCTTGTAACCCCAGGGCACCTTTGCCTTTTGGTCGAAAAACCTTCTCCCAGGCTACCAGGGCCCATTTCTTTTTATTTTTATCACCTCACCATAGGAAATTTATTTGAATGACTCTTATCTTTTGAAGTATTCCTTTGGGAGTAGGGAACACTGACATAATATACGCTGGAATTTCTTGTAGGACCGCTTTGGTGAGAATAAGCCTCCCTTCTAGGTTGAGAGCTTTGAAGGCCAATTTTTTACCCTCTCCTGTAGTTTGTTGATCACTCCTTCCCACGTTTCCATGTTGCAATCTTTGTCCTTCAGGGGGATTCCCAAGTATTTCATTGGGATCTTTTTGCGTTCAAACCCCAGAATGTTGGTTAGGTTTCTTTGGATTGCATGATTAGTTTTGAAGAAATAGATCATGGATTTGGAGTGGTTGATCTCCGCCCCTGGGGCTTCCCCAAAGTATTCTAAGATTATTTTATAGGTTTTTTCTTCCTTAACCATGGGTGTGCCATGGAGAAGGGTGCCATCAACTAACTGTTGGTGTGTGGAGGTTGGAAAGTCTTTGAAGGGTTTGATTCCTCTTAATTCCCTTGTTGCAGTTGTGATTTTTATGCTTCTTCTAAGCCCTTCCATCGTTAGAATGAAGAGGAATGGGAAAAGCATGTCTCCTTATCTGATGCCTCTTGAAGGCCAGAAGGGTTTTGTTGGGGCTCCATTAATTAGGAGCAAGTAGCTTGTCGTTGAGACCATATTGACAATCCATTTGATCCAGTGTTGTTCATACCCAAAGGCTTCCAATGTTTTGGCCATATAGTTCCAACTAATCTTGTCGTAATCCTTCACCAGGTCAAGTTGGATTATCATCCCCCTTCTCCTTTGGATTTTTAGTGTGTGTATAAGTTCATGGGCATGGATGATGTTATCCAGTATTTGTCTTCCTTCTACGAAACTTGCCTTCTCCTATGAAATCAATGTGGGTAAGAGTGGTTTCAGTCTATTGGGTATGACTTTGTAGATTATCTTGTGAACAACATTCCATAAAGCTATCGGCTTATAGAGATCTGGGGTCCTTGATTCATTTTATTTTGGGATAAGAGTGATCATTGTGGCATTTAAATTTTTCAAGACAGAGGCCAAACATCTTGAGTCTTCCACCACCCCATAAATATAATTTTTCACCACTTCCCAATAGGCTTTTAAAAATTCCACTGTGAAGCCATCTAGGCTTGTGGCCTTTCCATTGGGCATCTCCTGGATCACTTGGTCGATTTCCTCCTTTGTTATGGGTTTTTTTATATTGATATTTTGTTCCTCTGTGAACATCCTAGGGATGTGCTGAGTTATCCTTTGTATGGGCTCATTTATGTCTTGGTTAAGTTCCTGGGCTATCCTATGGAAGTGATTTACCAATGTATTTTCTATTTCCTCTTGGGATTCGCTTTCGATCCCATCCTGATCCCTAATTTTTAGGATTTTGTTATTGGTTCTTCTTGCAATGGTGGTTCTATGAAAAAACTTGGTATTCCTCTCCCTTTCCTTTAGCCACCTGATTATGGACTTTTGGCGCTAGATATTTTATTCTTGTTGGAATCTTGCTTCCCATTCCTGGGTCATTTGGATCTCTTATTTTTTCTGATCCTCTGTGTCACCCTCATCTATGCAGAGTTCCTGGAGTATCCTCATTTTGTCCTCGATATTTTTTTTTCTCTTGGTTTATGTTCCCAAAGATTTTCTTGTTCCACTCTTTGAGTTTGTGTTTAATGTACTTGAGTCTCTTATAAAGTTTGAACATCCTTGTCCCTTGATCTAGTAATTCCTCTTGCCACCATTGGTTGATGTGGTCCTTGAAGGTGGGATATTCGATCCAAAATTTCTCAAATCTAAAAGGTTTGTTCTTCGGAGTGGTTTGGAAGTTTGCTTCCAATCGAATTGGCCAATGGTATGAACCTCCCCATGGCAAGATCCCTACAGAATGATGGATTCTGACACCAGGAGTCTATCTATCCTTGTGGCTACTTGGTAGTGATTACTTTTGTTTGTTATTCCAGGTGAACTAGCCATTGTTGGTTCGGATGTCTACCATCTCCATTGCATCAATGCGAGTTGAGAATTATTCTGCATCTCTATCTAGTCTCCTGGTTCCCCCTTTTTTCTCTACAAGTGTCATGATTATGTTGAAGTCCCCTGCCAAGATCTAGTGGAGGTTGTGAGATTTGGACTTTATATTTTCTATGTCTATGAGCATTCCCCTTTTTTCGTCCAACCTTTGGGGACCATACACATTGGTGCATAGAATCGCCTCGGTGTTACCTATAATTTGCATGTTAATTGAGAGTGTGTGTCTTGTAGCTTTGGATGCTAGTAGATTTAGTGATTGTGGGTTCCACAAGGTGAGTATACCTCCTGCCATCTGTAGGCCTTCGAAAACGAACATCTGGTACTTGCTCCATTGTTTTTTACTAATTGTTTTCATTCTGTCTACAATGCATTTTGTCTCTTGAATGAAATAGAGGCCAGGTTGTTCCTTACTTAGTCTATTTTTGAGTATTCTTTGCTTCCATGGGCTGTTTAGGCCTCTTATATTCCATGTGATAATATTCATTTAAACATGTGGAGGGGATTTGGAAAGAGGTTTTTGATCTTACTTGAATTTATCAGCAGGTCTCCTAGTTCTTGTAGGGCTACGTTGTTTGAGTTCCTACCTTTCTTCCACCTCGTCTTCTTGGGTGTCTGTTGTGGGTTACCCTCATTTTCTTTGATTCCCAGGTGTCCTATCTCTCCATGTGTACGCTTGATCCCTCTGGATTTTTCTTCCTCCCTTAGAAGGAAAAGGTATTAGATTCGATCTAGTTGCTCCGCCGACACATTGTCTACTCCCTTCTTTTTCCATTGCTCTAAGATGTTCGAGAGATATATGCCTTCCCTTTCCACAATGTATCTGATATCAAGATCCTCTATGCCTACCTTGATTGGTGTCATCTCTGAATCTCCGTCTTCCTCCTGCATTGGGGTATTGGCGTCTTTGATTCCTCCTTCCACAGGAATTGCGCTACCTCCTTGTTATCTCTTATTTCCTGGAATATCAGTGTTCTCCTAAGTTTTTTGTTCCCTAGATACTCTATCTTTTGTCTTTTCCTTTCCTCCTTCTTCCCTTTGGTTATCCATGTCCCTTCCTTCTGGTCTGGTCCTGGCTTCCAGATTTCTTTCTATTGGGGATTTTCTTGGTTTCTTTTTTTCTCTGTTTCTGTGGTTCGGTTTTACCAACCCGTCCTCATCCTGTTGTGCTTTGGTGTTTTATGTTTCTTGTTTTTTATTGAGCAAACATTCTTTGATTAAGTGACCATGTTCATGGCATATTCTGTATCTAAATGGGATCTTCTCGTAATCGATGCTTTGTATCCATTCCTCATCCCTGAATTCTAGGCTTATGGCTTTTGAGAGTGCCCTCGACACATCCATCTCTATGCAGATCCTTCCATAGGGTATATCTCCCTTTTAGGGTTGCTTTCGATGTCTTAACATATTTTCCAAATTTGTTCCAATTTCTTCGAAAGTGGACGACAACTAATAGTCTAGTGGTAAGGAATAAAATCTTAGCCAGATTGGGACATTTTTAAAGGTTTCTTTCTCTGGGGAGAAGTTTTCCTTCCATTACTGCATGTAAAACCTTGCTGAGGTGTGGAAATATGGCCCCCACTCAAAGACTTTATCCCTTTCCTCCAGTTTCATGAAGACTGCTCTGAAGAATCATTTCAAACCCAGGTGGAGTTCCACTTCTCCACTTGGTTTCCATTGATATTTTATCTAGTTGCACAATGTTCTTTTCATGGGCCACAACCCCATGAACTTGCATATTAGTACATGCGTCTTCATCTGGTCCCAATAGAGTTGCATTTGTGGGTCTTCCAATATAACCTTGGTATCATTGTTGTTTAAGGTTTGCATGGTTTGCGCCCATCTGCCCCACTGGGGTTCGCTTGTTCCTGTGCAACCTTCTAGGTTTCTCTGGTTTCCTCCCCCCCTCGATCCCTTTTCTCCTAGTTTCTCTCCTGGTTCTTTTTCGATCCTGAGCCCGAGGTGATCGTCAACAGTTCTTTGAAACCAACGCCCCATGGGCCTTTCCCCCTACCCACCACTACCTACTTGTATGACGGGGTGCCATTCTCTCCCTCTTTGGTAACCAATATGTACTCTGTTGAGACCGCGACTGTCAAACCCTAGCTTGTGCGACTATCAAACCCTAGTAGAGCTCTAGGTCACAAATTTTATTTACATTTTTATTAGGGTATAGTCTTCAATTTAAATTAGAGTTTAAATATATAATTTAAATTTAATTATATTTTATATATAGTTTAATTTAATTCAATTTATAATTAAACCCTAATTTAAATTGAATCTATAGTTAATTTATAGTTTAATTAAAATTTAATATATACTTTAAATTATAGGTTTATCTATAGATAAATCTAAACATTAAATTAGAGTTTCCTATACATTTAAAAATTGATCTCTAAGTTAAATTCGCCCTTTTCTCTTTCATTTATATGAGATACATTTAAAAGTTAAATGTTTTAATTATTTTTTGGATGAGTAATCACTTTTTTTTTTAAGTAGAGTTTTATTATTCTCTTTCAAATAAAAATTCTATTATTATTTTTCATTATGTTATAATATAACATAGAAATATTACTTTATAATACAACTTAGAAATATTATATGATATTTGAAACGAAACTGAAAGTTTAGTGAGCGGGGAGAGAGTCGGCTGAAACCCTAGTTTCAGTCAGACACAGATTGTTGCAGGATAGTTGCAGACCACGGCACATCGAACCACTAGCGGCGAGTGGACATCAACTGCCCTTTACTGATACACCAGAATGGGTACAGAAGAGGGGGGGCAACCCCCCTCGTACAACAACATTACCACCAACGACCGTTCAGGCACCAGAGCAAAACGCCCCTCGTTCGAGCTTCCCTTGCAGCTACGCGACCGGCTTCTGGCCAGAGAACAAGGTCTCAGGAAGGAGATGGATATGGAAGCTAGAACATCCCATCCAAAAGCACCTCGAGGGTGGGAGCTGGGAAAATGCATTCCAAAAATGGACAAAACACTGAGATACCTCATAAGCTCAACAAGAGTAGGGGAACACACCCAATTCATGAGAGAACATGCCCTTATCGACAAGTTTCTGGGCCTATGGCCATCTAAAAGAGATCTAAACAAACAGATAAAACACTGGTGGAACCCCAAAAGAGACTATGAGGTCCAACTCAGCTCCAAAGGCTTCTTCGCAATCATCCTGTAAAACCCAAAAGACAGAGACAGGATATTTGAGAACAGGCCATACTTTTATAACTCATCAGGGTTATTCTTGCGATTCTGGACTGAAAGATTTAGCCCAGACAAGGAGGATTTCACGATGGCTCCTGTATGGATCCGCCTTTACTCCCTACCGTAAGAGTTCTGGCTGGAAGAGATTCTCATGGGCATAGGAAATACAGTGGGTCAATACGTCAAAGCATCAGAAGCCACAAAGCAGAGGAAATACACTTCATACGCTAGGATCTGTGTCTACATGAATATTTCTAAGGCCCTACCAGGAGATGTAACTCTGGAATACCAGGATGAGGACTGGAAACAAGCACTGGACTATGAACACATCCCTTTTCGATGCATAAGATGTCATGAACATGGTCACCTCTTCAGAGACTGCCATCTAAATAAACAAGCTACCAACGAAAATGATACCATACAAAAAGATGGCTTCACCATGGTCACGGCCAAAAAGAAAAACCCTCCATGGAAGCAGGCCCCAGATCCCAATCAAAAGATCTCGACCAAAAACTCCTATGAGATTCTGAACCAGCTACCAGAAGATGAGGAAATCCAAGATCCGGACAAGGAATCGCAATAGGCCCAAGGGGAGACCCAAAACCCTCCCCCCCCTCACCTAAGTCATGAAATCTACACAGAAGAAAGGGGAGACGGGGACAGAGACACCCCAATGCAGCTGGATGACAGAGATCTAGTGGGCATAGATCTAGAAAAGCTTAAGGAGGCCCTAAATCAAAAGGATCTGCAGACCCTTCCTGAAGAACAACTACGCAAGGTACACAAGGTCTTTCTTGATGTAAGTTTTAAACCTGCAAAGTAAAGCAATGCATATAGATTCTTAAGTAATACAACAATTAATCAATGGCTCATACATAGAGTACACAGAGATTTTATACCGGAAACCGTCAATCGGGAAAACCTTTCTTATTTTCATTATATCGAATTTCACCATTGACCATACAATATATATAACATTTTTAGGTATTCCATAGATACTAAAACTCTAATC